>PVJS01011091.1:12141-46605 GCA_004027185.1 Glis glis | reverse complement strand
CTCTCTCTCTCTCTCTCTCTCTCTCTCTCTCTCTCTCTCTCTCTCTCTCTCTCTCTCTCTCTCTCTCTCTCCCTCTCTCTCTCTCTCTCTCTCTCTCTCTCTCTCTCTCTCTCTCTCTCTCTTTCTCTACTTAGTGAGGCCCTCCACAACTTCGTGAAACCCAGTTTCAAAATAAAGTATAAAAAATAGGGCCGGGGGTTTAGCGCGGAGGTAGAACACCCCTGGGTTCAATCCCCGGTACTGCAAAAAAAGAATTAAATAAAAAAAAATAAATAAAGCCACATATTCAGACAGAATTATGAGAGTACTTGAAAATTGTAAGAGAAAAATGGAATAATTCATTTTCAAAATAAAAGAAATATCTTTGAACCCTGGAACTACTAGAATTATATACATCAAGAAGCATAAAGAAAAAAATTCTTGCTTAGTGGCAAATTATTAAAAAGAAAGAAGTGAACAAAACCAGGAATTCCACAATAAATATTTTTATTTTGAATATTTAGTTGTATCAACTGCCAATTTCTCACCTTACATTTAATTCATAATTTATGCTTGACATTTATGTAGGCACTGTTTGAAGTATTTGCATTAAATCTCATGTAATTTATGTAATTTACTAATCAATAATACATATAGAAACAAAGAATAAGACATTATATAATACATACGAAAAATATTTCTTGTAAAGTAAATCTAAAATAATAATAAAGTTTACTATTCTTATCTACTACTCTGGCAACTTTCAATAACCACAAAATAAACAATTTACTTCTACCTCAAAATTAAAGTAAAAAACATAATTCTAGTAACCATGACAGCCAAATATACCAAAGATCAAGCCAGTTGATATTAACATAATGTTATTTTGTAATCAACTTAAACAATACTATTCTAATAAAGAAAATGACTATATTTTATAAATGGCCCTGCTATTGATTATACTTCTTTTATGTTTTCTAATTTTAACAATCTAAATTGCATCTTCCTGTAATTGATGTTCTGGAATTAGTGAGGGTCTACTCTCATTTGAAACCTAATAAATTTCTAAGACATTTTGTACTAAAGTAATATATTAACATAACTCTTAAGTATGTTTGGATAGAAAAAAATAACTTACAAGTCTGCCTATTCTTGGCATTTGCTTCATGGAAAATCTGTCATTAATAAAATGATTTTAGTAAAGTACTTATAAAAATAGCATGCTGCTATGGTCAATATATTACTTAACAACATATGATTCATTAATTTCATGAATAAATTATTTAAATTCCATTACTAAATAATTAAATGTATATGCAGCAAACTTCATCATTGTATCTTTGTCCTTCTTTGAAATGAGTACCATGCCTTTAAAGAAATTCATTTTCCAGGTCCCTAAATCATTTCTAACTTCAGATAATTCTAAGTTAAAAAAATTGTCTTGAAGGAGTAAAAGCAAATTATACACAAACTTCTCAGTTTCCAAAATACATAAACAATTGATTTGCTGATCAACACCTTGGTTGGTTCCATATCTTTGCTAATGTGAATAGTGCTATGATAAATAGGAGACCACAGAAATCTCTTTGATATACTGATTTCATTTCCTTTAGATATACAACAGGAGTTGATTGGCTGTATAATATACTAGTTCCATTTTTAGCTTTTTGAGGAAACTATACTGTTTTTGATAGTGGCTGTCCAAATTTACATTCCCTCTAATAGTACATAAGAGTTTCCCTTTCTCTGAATCCTTAAGAACATTTATTATTGTTTTGCTTTTCCGATGATAGCCATTCTGACTGGGGTAAGATGATATCTCACTGTGGTTTTGATTTGCATTGCCCTGATGGTCAATGATGTTGATTATTTTTCAACCAAGATGCCCCTCAGCAGATGAATGAATAAAGAAAATATGGTATATATAATTGAAATAAGGCATACTACATGTTCTCACTCAAATGTTGAAGCTAAAAAAAATGTTCTCACAGAACAAGAGGGTAAAATACCAATTACTAGAAGCTAGGAAAGGGAATGAGGAGAGAGCTGGGGAGAGGGAGATTAGATAACAGATACTGAAATACAGTTTGATAAGAATAAATTCTAGTTAGGTGTGTTGGTGCATGCCTGTAATCCCAGTATTTGGGAGGCTGAGATAGGAGGATCATAGGTTCAAGACCAGCCTCAGCAACTTAGCTGAGATTCTCAGCAACCTAGTGAGACCCTTTTTCAAAAAACAAAAAATATAGAGGGCTGAAGGGTAGCTCACAGGTAGAATACCCCTTTCATTCCCCAGTAACACACACACACACACACACACACACACACACACACACACACACATTGTAGTGTTTGCAGTATAGAAGGGTGAATATAGTTTACAATAACTTACATATTTTATTAAGAAGTAGACGCGAGTAGTTTGGAGGCACTGAGCACAAAGAAATGACAAAAGTTTAAGGAGCTGGAAACACTAATTACCCTGATTTGATCATTATACATTGATGCATGTATCAAATTATCACACTGTGTGCTCTAAGTATGTAAAAAATATTTGCCAATTTAGAATAAGTTTATACAAAAATTAATATTTATAAAATTATACAAAGAAACTATTTTGTAAGTTTTTAGTTTTAAGGCAACTATGAATAATAAATCTATGAGCAAGCTCTTAAAAGAAAATAAGAATTTGTAGATATTTGCACTATGCACAAGAGTCAAGTTATGAAATCAACTTAAGTTGTTTTTTCCCCCCAAATACATTCTCCTCATCAACTCTTAACTGCCCAGTAGCCTGGGAAATTCTTACCTTCTTTATGATCCAGGGTAACAATTTTCCCTTCCACATCCCCAGCACTTAATTCACAGCTCAGCTGAAGTATCTATCATGCTGTATCAATTATTTGTTGAGGCATTTATTTTTTTGTATCATTTACAATTTTACAAGCAAATAATTAATAGAGCTGAGCCCTTCCAGAGAGAGCCTTTGTTTCACTCATCCCAGATTCTCAATGTGTGGGACAGAGCCTGGCATATAGCAGGTATTCAATCCATGTTTGTGATGATCCATCTTTAAACCCAGTAGAATATTCTTCCTCCAACCCAGAAGCTAGAATGCATATAGTAAATCAACATATGGCCTCATGTCTAAACAGGAGTGCTAAGAATGGGAAGAAAGTTTAGAAATCACTCTGTGAACCTCAGGATACAATGAAATATTATTTTCAGTTTCAAAAGATTTGAGAGAGATAGTAACTTTGTCTTTCATTATTAAACTTTTTATTAAGGGAGTTCATAGGTAATTTTAAAGAATCTAATATTTAGTAATTCCAAAGTTTTCATAATATAACTACTCATTTAAGGGTGTTGAGTCATTTAAGCCTACCAATTGGGAACAGGTAAGAAGTTATATTCAAGTAGGAGCATTCAAATCATCTTAAGAGTATGGTTTCTCATCTGTAACTAAATCCTAGAAAGAAAAACCATTCCACTTTTCATAGCATACCAGGTATTGAAGGCAATAATTGAAGGCAAGAAGCATCTACTAGAAGTGTCCCCCTAGAGATCATTAATAAAAGGTGTCAGTGATTTTGTTAAAGGTCACTCACTTGATGAGAAAAAAACATAGAGCAGTTAAGAGAGTGCAGAACCAAGAAATAGCAGTCACAGAAATAACAGCTTCAGCAACTTCAATTATCATGATCCACCAGTCACTCTATGTGCTCTTGCTAATTGTTTTCATCATAAACTACCCCCCAAAGGCAGACATGATTTTTCTAATTTTATTGACCATATTTTCAGAGGTTCATTGCCAAAAACCTTAAAGCAAGAAAGTGAGTGGTCCAAAATTTGAACCCAGATTTACTTTACTCCAAAGCCAGTGCTCTATTGATTTCCTGAACAGAACAGATTTAAATAGATGAAAGAGGCAGGAGAGACAGTCAGCCAGTGTAAAGTTGATTAAAGATGACCTCAAAGGACTAATTAAATCAAGTGATGAGAATGATGACAGAAATAGAGACTGAACTGAGTCTATCAGTACACCATCAAGAATCAAGCTGTTATGGTTATATATAGAATGTCCTCTGAAGAGCTCATGTATTAATGCTCCAAGTTGATAGGATTGAGTCATGAGGGTTGTAATCTCATCAGTAGAAAAATCCTTTGTGATGGACTTACTGGGTGGTAACCTAGGCGGATGGGTGTGGCTAGATAAAGTGGGTCCCTGGGGTTGTGGCCTTAGGGACTGCTTTTGTCTTTGAATCCCCTTGCTTGTTGGCTCTCACTCTCGTTTCCAAGCCTCCAAGATGTGAGAGCAAAACCCTGCTCTCTCCCTCTCTCTGCTTCTGACCTCTATGATGTGAGAACAGAGCCTTGCTTTCTCTTTCTCTCTCTCTCTGATTCCTGCTGCCATGCCTTGAACACTGCAGACCCTGCCTCATCTGGACTGAACCCAGAAATCTCTAAAAACTGTGAGCAAATAAATCTTCCTTCCTATAAGACGTGTGGTCAGTCGTTTTGGATTGTGGCAGTGAGAATATTGACCTAGACACAAACCATCACCCAAAACAATGGTAATGTCCTTTACATTCACCCAACTGAAGAGAAAACAGAAAATTCAAAATATGAGTTAAAGATTTATGAATTCATTTCAAAACTGCTGTATGAACCTCTTTAGAGAAAGACACAGTGGCTCTCAATCACAAAGTCTTCATGGAAATCTGTGTCAGCTATCTCTGAAAGTAGAGCAATATCGCCTTCCTTACCACACCATCCCTGGCATGTTCCCAATCATTCCTTTCTTAACAAAGTGTTCTTTTCATTCTTCTCTGGAGTTCACTGTTTAGCCATTCATAAGTAGAGTTACACATTATATTATCGTTCTTAGTGTGTCAACAATAAAGGTAGTGATAAACACTCCACTCTGAAGATTTTTCTGTCTATAAACTCACGCAACATTGTGCAGATATTAAATCAAGTGTGCAGATAGGTGGGTGATTTTTGCATCATTTTTTCATACATTGACTCAGGAAAATATTTACCATCCAATCTATAACAATAACAATGACAAAACAATGCCTTGAATTTTAAATCACATATTTGAAAATTGTTTCCACAACTCTGTAATCTTGTTCTCTCAATGAGTTTGATTATTGCTATTTTTCATTAACACATCAATGATTCTATGGAAATAATATTTACTTCATTTTTGTGGTACTGGGGATGGAACCCAGGGGCATTCTACCTCTGAGCTACACCCTCAACCCTATTTTATTCTTTTATTTTGAAACAGGGTCTCATTAAGTTGCAGAGGGCCACACTAAGTCATTGAGGCTGGGATTACAATTGTGTGCCACTATGCACCGCTGGAAATAATAATTTCAAAAAATTTTTTGGCCAGGCATGATGGCACATGCTACCCAGTACTTGGGAGGCTGAGATAGGAGGATCGCAGGTTCAAGGACAGCCTCAGCAGCATAGTGAGATGCTCAGCAACCTTGCAAGACCCTGTTTCAAAAACAAAACATAAATAGGTCTGAGGGTATAGCTCAGAGTTAGAATGTCCCTGAGTTCAATCCCCAGTACCACACACACACAAAAAGATTTTTTTTTGTCATTTTCATTGTGGAAAATGAATGATTAAACAATATGGTGACAAATTCTCTCAATCTCAGCTTAGCCCATTACAATAAAGACATAATACAAAATCATTGTACTAGATACAATATAAAATATGCCTAAACATTAAAATATATGTTTGGGCATATATTTTGATTAGGTAAGTCAAATTAACTATCATAGCCAGTGATAGGTGTCTAGAGACTAACAGAGAGTTTTAATAGGTGCTTAGTAAATACCTCTTCATTGACTACACTGAAGTTGGAGATCAGGTAAAATACACTGCTGAATCCAGTCTTTCATGAGTATTAAATATATTCTGAATACTTAACTACATTATAGATACATAATATTTAAGATATCTGGCTAGGTGTCTGGCACATAATATATAGTAAATGCACTTTTCTTCCCCTCTTGGTTTCTTCTTCCCTTCTTGTAGTATTAAAGAAAATAATAAAGATCAAGCCGGGCATGGTGGCGCACGCTTGTAATCCCAGTACTTTGGGAGGCAGAGACCGGAGGATCCGGGTTCACGGCCAGCCTCAGCTCTCTCGCTCTCTCTCCCTCTCTCTCTCTCTCTGTTTCTACTTAGTGAGGCCCTCCGCAACTTCGTGAGACCTGGTTTCAAAATAAAGTATAAAAAATAGGGCCGGGGGCGTAGCGTGGAGGTAGAACGCCTCTGCGTTCAATCCCCGGTACCGCAAAAAAATAAAAAATAAAAAAATAAAGAAAATAATAAAGATCATGGAAGTGAGTCATTTAATATTTTTCAACACTAAATGTATTCTGAAATTTCCACATATCAAGTAGAACATTTACTATAAAAAAAACAAATAGAACATAAGATGAAAATAGTATGTCAACTCTACAGAGATGGTCCTTCAAGTACCCTCTATAATGACTCCACCTTGAGCAGGCCACTGCCACCTTGTGGCATTTTGATTCAAGGAGTTTTCATACACCATTCCTTCCTAACCTATCAGAACAAAGTTTGAATTTAAGAGTGATTATCTTTCCCAAATATTTACTTTGGGAGTAAACTGTTCCTAGCTTGATTTTAATGCTGTTGAGGTAATTCTTTTCATATCTTGTTTCTATTTTCATATGTTCAAACAGAATAATCAATTACCAGCTAGTAAAATAAAATATCCAACTTCTTAAAATTGTCCTTGATACCTGAATTAGCATAATTATAAAGTGATGGAAAACCAAAGATTACTTAAGTAATAAATATTACACATATTATGTCACACTTCCTCTATTTTTAATGAACAGTTTTTAACATGGTTTTCACGTGCTTAAAATAAAATCATTGTCATTTCATTTCTACTATTGTATTTTGGGGTCCCTCATAATGGATAGTTTATTTTAATTACAATATATTATTACCTACTCTTACTACACTGAGTAAAAATACACTTGTCATTAGCCACTTGACCTCAATTAGATTGGGAAAAAATTGACTTAATGCATTATTTAGTTGAGCTGTAGTGAAAATCATGAAAATAACCAGAGTTCAAGTGACTGACTAGACCATAAGATACTTCAGAGAAAACTCCTTTCCCTCTGCCTCAATTTCTTTTACATGAATTTTATTTTATTTTATTTATTTTTTTTTTTTTTTGCGGTACCGGGGATTGAACCCAGGGGCGTTCTACCTCCGTGCTACACCCCCGGCCCTATTTTTTATACTTTATTTTGAAACCGGGTCTCACGAAGTTGCGGAGGCCTCACTAAGTAGAGAGAGAGAGAGACAGGGAGAGAGAGAGAGAGACAGAGAGAGCGCGCATGCGTGAGTTGAGACTGGCCACGAACCCGGATCCTCCGGTCTCCACCTCCCAAAGTACTGGGATTACAAGCATGCGCCACCACGCCCGGCATGAATTTTATATAACTTTGATTTATGTTTCCATTTTTCTTCTCAGAATTCATTGAAGTTTATTTGATATCATTTCACCTCTAAATTATTTTTATATATCTGTTCATTTTTTCCTAAAACAGTAGTGGTTGGAATCTTTTCATATCCTTGGATTCTTCTTAATGGAAGAATACTTGACCATAAACCTGAAATATTATTATCCACTTAATTACTTGGTTGTTCTTCAGTAATATTTTTGTCATTGTTTGAGAAAAATGTTTACTATCCTTCCTATATGCTTACGAAATAAAACTTTTACATGTTTCAGATACTATATTTGTAAATAGCTGATTTTATGCTTTATCTCTTATTTCTTAATTCCAAGAACAATATGTGCTCATTTATTTGTTATTCAAATAAAGTAAGGCTTACTCCCTCTAGGCTTGATTCTCAGCCATGATAATAAGAAAATTCATGCATTTTTATTACGTATGAGATATTTCATATATTATCCTGACCTATCACCTTTTGAGGATTACTTATGTTATAAGCAAACTACCATATATTACACATTTTTATTTTGTTCCATATTTTATTTTCCTTCTATTATTTCTTTGGGTTAATATCTTTATGTTCCCATTTGAAAGCGAAAGTGAAGCTACATGGTTTTAATTGTTTTGAGCAGATTTTTAAATTTCAGTTACTGAATAGATTCACATGGGCCAAGAGATGTAGGAAGACAATTTCAAATGATACCTCCCTCTATTAAACATTCTGGTCATACAAGAAATTAGCATATCAAAGCTCTAGCCCTACATTTTCATGAAAGCATAAAAGGCATACTTGCTATCCCTCAGTTCTCCCATATATCCTTACTTAATTGATTCATTCTCATGGATTCAATTATCATTATGATGGGGACTTATGTAGGGAATCCCTTTTTTAAAAGATTAGGTGGTAATTTATGTCTGCCACTCTTTATGGAAGCTTGAAGTAACTTTCCTATAGTAAAAGACTAATGACAGAAGTTGAGAAGAACATTCCCCCTTTGAACCACAGACATCTTGAGCCATCTGAAATGATCCTAAGGAGAGGACAATGACATACCATGAACCTGACTAATCATTTGATGAGTTCACTGCAAGTCACTCATCGTTGGTCTGTAAAAGAACAAAAATCTGAATTTATGGTGGAACTTGGAACATCTTATAGAAAGGAATCTGGAGTTAACAGTCAGGCCCATGGAGGAAAGGAGATTTTTTTTTCAATTAATGAAGTTATCTATCATAATTTTGAGCAATTAAAGGTAAAAATAACATATTTCATAGAGACCACATGGCAAATAAAAGACAAGACATTCCCAAACCCTTCCAATCCAGTACTAACTTCCTGTTGTATGTTTTTGAGGGCCTAATTGATATTCACAATTCCATTATTTTTTAAATTATTTCATTAATGATGGACCACCTTACTTTTTTTTTCCTTTTTGCTACCACAAACAGTGATTCAATACCCTCACCCATTTTTCTTTTACAATTCTACTTCTGTAGATTCAAGAGTAAGTTTACTGAATCAAGACTACATGAATTGTACTTTGTATAGTGATCCAAAGCTTTCCAAGATGTCAGGTTGAGATATGCTTCCATTAGCAATTCATCTCAGCATCTTTGCTAGCATCATTAGGTTGTTAAACATCTAGCATTTAGAATTTTTAAATAATCATATGTAATACAGGAAGAGGTATATGTATACACACATGTCTAATGCTACCCTCTAAAGACGTTTTATATTCTGCTTCTTTTTGCATTAGAGTTGTATACACTTGTTAGGTGAAATATTTGCATTGTTGATCTGGCTAATACGATGGGACCATCAGCATCTCACACAATCTGAGAAGTGTCATGAGTGCTAACTTAAACGTACATTCTTAGAGCCTCCAGGAGAGCCTGTGGTAGAGTAGGATGAGTGTCACACCCAGGGTGTCAGGGCCCTGGCTGCCTCGATTTAGCTGTTCACTTGCACTGAGACCTTGGGAAAAATCATATTTCTTCACTCAGCTTGTTGCTTTTCATCTGTAAAATGAAGCTGGGACTAGATAATCTCTATGTCCCTTACAGCTTGGGGATATAGTTATGTACCTATGTGTATATTGCAAGGCACATACAACATAATATATAGGGAATTTATATATATTCAAAACATTGTAGGCCTTAGAAATCCTTTTATTATGTTAAGTATTAGCATTCACAGCTGCTTATCTCAGCTTCAACAAACATCTATTTTGTATGTTTTAGGGCAAACAGAAGGCCTGAGGCCACAAAGAAGAGCCACTTTGGCCTGGTTCTAGTTCTAGGCCCCATAAATACACAGACAAAACTTTACAGTTTAGTTGGGAAGACACACAAGTGAAAAACTAGGTGAAAACAGGATGTGATAAAATATAGTATTTGTAATAATTTTAGGTGAAGTTTGGTTCTTAGACATCTATATAATTTCATTCACCAATGAAATTATATAGCTCCTCTCTCTTTGAGAGGGGCAGCGACAAAGTAGTGGGTAATTAGGGCTTAGTACCAGCTCCCTAATGGCTGAAGGAATGAAGTTGAGGAAGATCCCTTAGGTAATATACTTTGAAGATGGTATTGAGGGCCCAGAAACCCATTCTATTCCACAGCCATGAGAAATAATGTGGTTTCTTAATATCTCCTAAAGGATTTGCAGAGGTTGTTGAGTGAAACAGGGAAGACAAATCTTACTTCTAAAATACTGTTCCTGGATGTTATCAAGATGCATGCCTGCCTTAGCATGAATCAGTAGCATGACCTTCTTAATCCAATGTAGACATACTGCAGTTAGGTATCAAAAAAAAAACCCTAAAGCTTTACTCTGTAAATAAGTTTGACTTCCAATAGCCATAACACTTTGTTATAAATAGAAGAAATATTAGAAAAAGTACACACATTGCTGTTTACTTTGCACTTGTACGAATTTGCTTCCATATCACTGTTTACCTAGCTGATGAATAATATTTGACTAGTAGATAGCCAGTGATTTCTAAATTCTCCTTTCTGATTGTTTGCAGTTCCCGAAGCTCAAATCAGAGTTTTCAATGTCTAGTAAATTGATTTTTCTCAGATCAGTAAATGCTAACAACCTCTATTCCTAGTATTAGTTAAGATTTATTGGCTCCATAAAGAGCAAGAAAGAGTTAACCTAACAAAAACAGAGTTTTTCAAGTATGGTATATCATTAAATATGAATGAGCTTTAATGCTCTTTACCACTGACAAAATCTGTAATATAATATGGCACTTAAAATATAATTACCAGATAAAAATGGAAAACCTGGGGCTATAATTAAGTATACTGATTCACAATGTTTTGGTACAAGTGCAACCAAAGGTGTCTCCCACATGTAGACATGGAAATCATGTTTTTCTCTTCTAATCAGATACTATTTCAAAACATTTCAACTTCAAACAACATTTTAACAGCATATGTAAGAAATGTTTTCACAATTTTTTTTTTTTTTTGTGATACCGGGGATTGAACCCAGGGGCGTTCTACCTCCGCGCTACACCCCCGGCCCTATTTTTTTTTTTTTATACTTTATTTTGAAACCAGGTCTCACGAAGTTGCAGAGGGCCTCACTAAGTAGAGAGAGAAAGAGAGACAGGGATAGAGAGAGAGCGAGCGAGCTGAGGCTGGCCGCGAACCCGGATCCTCCGGTCTCCGCCTCCCAAAGTACTGGGATTACAAGCGTGCGCCACCACGCCCGGCACAAATTTTTTAATAAATTAGACTACTGTTTGAAATTCAAGACTTGTAACCACATTCACAAAGAGTCACATTTTCTGCAATTGTTAGTATTTAATCTTTCAATAGGAAGGTGGGAAGGGGAAGAGGATAGGATAGGAGAGGAAGAGAGGAGAGGAGAGAAAGAGAGGAGAGGAGAGGAGAAAGGAGAGGAGAGAAATCATTGTCCTAAGTCTTCTAATTTCTCTGCCAGCCAAACCTGGTTAACTTTGCCTCCTTAACTTTTACTAGGCAGTGATGTCTTATTTTGAAGGTGAATAAAATGGATAATCAAACTTGTTAAGAACCATGTGCTAAGAAGACTTAAAGGGAGAGCTCAAGGCCACAAAGTTAATGTTCAAAGGCATTTGTACTTAATTCAGAGAGTAGAGAGTGCTAAGTGAAGTGGAAGTATTATAGAAAATTTTAAATTAAACCACAGAAAATTATTTAATATAAAGATAATTAGGATACACAACAGGGATAATTCAGTTTTTCAAAATATCTATATAGATATTTCACAAAACACAATATTAAGTAATAGATATTTAAGCCTTATTTCTGGATGAGGGATTTTCTATAAATAAGGATACTAGTTAATTAGGTTTGGAATAGAAACAGTGTTTTTTTCTCACTAAACTATAATGCTAGTACATGTAATCATGTCCAGAGAAACTAAATCAGCATTGTGCTTTTGAGATAAATTCTTTAGTAACAAACTGGTGTTAATTTCATCCTTCTCATTAAGTTGTAGGCTCTGTTTTTAATTTACTATGATATTTTTCTTCTTAAAAGGAAGCAGAAAGAAAATGATGGAAAAGCAGTATAGAAATAGAGGAATTATATACTTCTATTGAGTCCTACAAAAAATAAAATAGGATATTTTGCTAATAATTGTGGATGGTTAATTTCATGTACTCTTAGCTGTATCACAAATCTAAAAACAATTGGCAGCCAGGCGTGGTGGCGCATGCTTGTAATTCTAGTTGTTGGGAGACTGAAACAGGAGGATCTCAGGTTCATGGCCAGCCTCAGCTACTTAGTGAGGTCCTCCACAACTTAGTGAGACCCTATTTCAAAAAAAAGAATGAACGAATAAAAAATAGGGCTGGGGTGTAACTCGGAGGTGGAATGGCCCTGGGTTCAATCCCCAGTACCGCAAAAAAAAAGAATAAAAAAAAGCTGGGCGTGGCAACACAGGTTTATAATCCCAGTAGTTGGGAGGCTGAGACAGGAGGATTGCAGGTTCGAGGACAGCCTCAGCAAGTAGTGATAGTCTCATCAACCTACTGAGACCTGTTTCAAATTAAAAAAATAAAATGGGGCTTGGGAGTGTAGATCGGAGGTACAATGCGCCCAGGATTCCAAGCCTCAGTACCACAGGAAAAGAAAAAAAGAAGAAAAAATGCAGGTGGGGGTGTAGCTCAGTGGTAGAATGCCCCTGGGTTCAATCTCCAGTACCACACACACACACACAAAATGGCACATACTTTCTCTTTGAGGGATAAAAACAAACCAAAAGAAACTCCCCCCCAAGAAAAAGCTTTGGTATGAGCATCATGAGTAATTTCTGAAGTTCGTACATTTATTTATTTAGGTCAGTTTTAAGACATTGGCCAAAATGTTTGCACTCACACTCGGGTACATCAAGCTAAATACATAAAATTTTAAAAATCTTCTGCCTAGGACAATGTAGGTATGGGCAGTAATGACACAATTTGGTGATTCTCATTTCTTAAGACAATGGTTAGTGGCAGGATCTGAAGGTGATGGAATCGGGCTTCCTGCTCCCCTTCCATCCTTTGATTAATGGAGAGTTAAGAGACTAAGTCCTCAAAACTTTCAAGAGAACTCAAGAGAGCTTGCTCAATGGAGTTCAAATATCAAGCTAAAAGCAAGTTGCAATTTTGATGTGAACCCCACTTCCTACTAATGTTCCAATCCAGGTGTGGCCTGGATTTGATAAAACATTAACTTTGTTCTCTATGTAAATAAAATGGTGGCTGCACAGGTGCACCTGCTGTATGGCGTTATGGGCAACCACAAAGTTATCAGAGTGTAACGTAGAAAGAAAATAAACAGAACAAGTGTGCGAAGGGGCATATTTAGATTGCCATGGCAGATTATGTATACAGTTAAATCTTTCTGTCAGATAAGTTTAATGTAGATACTGAATATAATGTACAGCTCACATGGAAGCTAATGTGCCCAACATTCCCCTATGCCCGTCCAATTTTTGAATATTAAAAATCTGTACAATTGCATAATCAACAGGTATGAGAAAGTACTACAGAGAAACAAAGAAAAAAGTGTTGCTCACTACACATGGAATAGGCTGTTTCCTTCTAATTTCTTTTGTGAAATGACAGAACGACAGAGAGCGCTGGGAACATTTATTACTGACAGGTGTAATTTCACCCCTACTTGAAAGGCCATGACTTTAAAAGGAGATGAAAGCCTCCAGCTGATGAATGAGGGAAGAAAGGTCTGACAGGAATAACAGGGCTGTCTCAAGGGAATTGAGTCATGTGGTCCTGTGGTTCACCATTTAGCCATGAAGTTACAAAGATTTACAGTGTGATCTGAAGGGGTTTGGAACCCATTTATTTGCATTGACTTCTGGAGAGCTGATAGAACAACTTAGTGAAACTACGAACAGTGTGACTAGCTCATCCCCCCAAGGATAATGACATAATGGTTACAGGCCACCCAGAGCAACTTAACCATGACTGACGAAATCCTCCTGCCAGCATGTTTCTGGGCCAATAACAAGATTTGAGATAGCAATCTGGGTATAAAAAGTCTGTATTATTGTCACGAACATCAACTACAGGATTTAGAAAAAAGAGTTTTGCAGATTTTATAGTCTTTGTGTATGTGTGTGCGGTGCTGGGGATTGAACCCAGGGGCATTCTACCACTGAGGTACACCTCCAGCCCTTTTACTTTTTGTGACAGGTTCTCACTTAAGTTGCTCAAAATGGACTTGAACTTGCAATCTACCTGTAACATAACATCCCTCTGGATGTTTTAACTTTAGGTTGTCTGATAGAACCTTAAAAGTTTTTAAAATAACTAAACCAATATACATTCTGTACTATTATTTTTAGGGTGCTGGACTAAGAAAGTGAGTTTAAGTAAATTAAAAATACAAAAGAGAAGATTTTTTTTTTTTTTGCAGTACCTGGGACTGTACCCAGGGGCGTTCTACCCCGGCCCTATTTTTTTATCCTTTATTTTGAAACTGGGTCTCACGAAGTTGTGGAGGGCCTCACTAAATTGCTGAGGTTGGCCATGAACCCCGATCCTACGGTCTCAGCCTCCCAAGTACTAGGATTACAAGCGTGCACCACCACACCTGGCTTACAAAAGAGAAGATTTAAGTGTCAATTACTGTAACATTGGAAAGAATGTGATGAGTGTCATAAGAAAGACACAACATGGGAGACAAAAACAAGCAGCAGCTATTTCTCTCTAGGCACTGAGTTTGCATGCTGTTTTGAAAGGATTGACTCTCTTTTCCTGTCATGTGAATCTTTACCACTTCAGTACTCGGTCCAGGTTGTGGGCCTGCGGGTGCTGGTGAGGTCGGAGACATTCATTCAAGGGAAATCAGTGTAATGTTTTCTATGAATATAAGGCAGACTCTTATTTCCCTCTGCAGCTTATTGGAGTATTTTTATTAGAGTTTCTATTAAAAAATTGTCGATGTGATCAAAAAGAGGAAATATAAATTGGAACCTCTTCAATTGATAAATTACTTAAAACTACTATATAAAATATAAATATAAAAAAGTATGTAAATTATCTGAAAATCTACAGACACTAATGAGCATTATTTAGTTTTTTTAAGTCTCAAGAAATTTCCCATGTGTAAAATGGTGCCCAGATATAATTTGGAGAAGGAAAGAACTACTAGAGAGCAATGTAAAAATTTGCCTTCTTCTCACTCTACCATTTTGAGAGTCATTTATGGACGATTTGAGTACAATTATTATTTTTTTACCAGAAAAAATTCTATTAGCCGGGCGTGGTGGCGCACGCTTGTAATCCCAGTACTTTGGGAGGCAGAGACTGGAGGATCTGGGTTCGCGGCCAGCCTCAGCTCTCTCTCTCTCTTTCTCCATCTCTCTCTCTCTCTCTCTCTCTCTCTCTCCTTAGTGAGGCCCCCCACAACTTCATGAGACCCGGTTTCAAAATAAAGTATAAAAAAAATAGGGCCGGGGGTGTAGCGCGGAGATAGAATGCCCCTGGGTTCAATCCCCGGTACTGCAAAAAAAAAAAAAAAAATTCTATTAGTAGGCACAGAGATATGAGCACAGAAACATACAGAATGTAGCATACAAACATGCAAATATATAGAGAGGCTATCACAGGAAACCTACCAAAACATACAGATACACGTAAAATAGCAACTATTGGAAATTCTCAAATGTCATATAAATTAATATTAGGAAAATTATAAATATTGAATATATGCTATGAAAAATAATTATATATTCCATTATTATTTTAGCCCATTACAGAAATAAACAAGAAATTAAAAATAATATTACCACTCACTCTGAATTGCTTGAAATTCTTATATTAAAGAAATATTCTGTTTAATAATCCAACATCAAGAAAAATGTCTACATAATCTTTGTATTTTAATAAATAAACCTTACAAGCCAGGCGTGGTGGCGCACGCTTGTAATCCCAGTACTTGGGAGGCTGAGACCGGAGGATCACAGGTTCATGGCCAGCCTCAGCTACTTAGGCCTTCTGCAACTTAGTGAGTCCCAAAATAAAGAATAAAAAATAGGGCTGAGGGTGTAGCACAGAGGTAGAATGCCCCTGGGTTCAATCCCCAGTACCTCAAAAATAAAATAAAATAAACAAGTAAATAAATAAACACTACAGACCAAATCATGCAACATTTTTACAAGGATATCTCCCATTCCCCCAAATAGCTTCATTCTCTCACTACATAATTTCCTGACCTTGGAAATATTTGCATGAACAGCATGACACAATTATCAAAATTCTTAAAAATAGCTACATAATATTATAGAGAAAAGATCTTTAATAGCTGTGAATATTCAGATTTCACATTAAAAGTTTTCCTAGAGTCCCATTTATTTAGTCACATTATTTAACATAATGCAAACTTATTTTTAAATTTTACAGTTCTGGGTATAATGAGTTCAAATAGCCCATATGTGTGTGTGTGTGTTTTGTGTGTGTGTGTGTGTGTGTGTGTGTGTGTGTTTGTGTGTGTGTATACACATTAAAACCTTGAAAACTTTTCCAAAAAATTCATCCATATATTCTTTTTTGTTAGTGGTGGTGCTGGGGATTAAACCCAGGGCCTCCCACATGCTAGGCAAGCAATCTACCTCTGAGCTACATTCCCAGTCCCTGTATGTTCTTTGTATTGGGTTTAAGCCCTGGTTTAACAGTTTTACATACTATAGGAACCACAAATACCCAATTAAAATACATTTAAATGTAGGTAATCTCAAGTCATTTGTAAAATTGAATTTTTATCATGGAATGTTTTCTTCCAACATTTCTCTCTTTTCTTCCCCTTTTCTTCACCCCTATTTTTCTATGCATGTGCACGCATGCACACACGCATGCATACACACACACACACACACATACACACACACACACACACACACTACAAGTTTTACTCAGTTTTGTACAAGGAGTCTCACCTATTTCTGACCCTCGACATAATTATTCTATTTCTGACTCTCTATTATTCTCATTAAAGCTCCTGGCTTCATCCAGTTGGTAACATCTGCTTTCTATCAATGCCAAGGAGGGCAGGTTCTTTAAACAAACTTTCTTTCAAAAATAAGAATAAAAATGTAGGTCATGTATGGATTTTTAAAAAGTGGAAATCTAAGTTCTTTTATTACATCCAAAATGAGTTTTTTCAACATGAAAGCCCTCCATTTACTCCAAGAAAATCATGGAAAATACCACCATCTGTACATTGCAATAAAAGCACTACTTGTAACTACCATTCATCAAGCCAGTGAGTAATTCGGAAAACAGTAGCAATAGACCTTGGAGCAGAGTATACGTGTAGGATGAAGCCAAAATGTTTTTCTAACGTGTAAAGGAAACTTTTCCATGAGCTGTACTTTCTGCCAGTTGCTTCTTCAAGGTATGAGCAGCTTCAGGCTTCTGTTGTTTTAGTTTCAATAAATTAAGAGAGGAAATCCAAGTGAGGAATATTCCATATGTTAACCAATCCTGCTATCTAAAGTATAATTTGAATCCTACCCACAGGTGTTATCCGAATCAGTTATCAGTCAGGCATATTGGTAGGCATGAGACTATTGATAAGTAAAATACACAAAATTGTATGCAAAATCTTACTATTTGAATTTCAGCTACTTTTCCTTTATGAATCCACTTTCTAATGTTTGTGAGAACAAGAGACATGTGATCCAAAAAGGAGATAGTAAGACAGAAGAAACATGAAGCTATGGATTGAATAATCTATTTCATAATTATTTAAGTTTGACAACACCTGTGAATGCTTATAAAGTTAAGATAATGAATCTTCAATGTGAATACACCTGTACATGATAATTATGTGTAAAAAGTATTAAAAAGAAAATTTAGCTAGGAAATGCCTTGTAAATGTCTCCACCGTCTTATAGTCTGAAATAAAAATGAGCAAAGCTATTTCACGTAACCTTCATATTGTTACACCATACGGGTTTCTAGTTCAGTTCAACTGCCAAGCTGGCCCCACTATGAAAGATTCATGACCATAATTAAATTTCTACTCCCATAGCATTAGGGAATAGGAAGCAGGTATTTCACCTTTAATGTGATACACTTCCCAGTGCTCTGTGCACAACTTAAATTATTAAATAAACCCTCAAAACAATCCTTCTTATTCTGGACCCATGCCCATCCAGTACTCTCACCCTGCAGTCAGAGCCAAGCTATCATCATATCCTCAACTCCTTTGATTTTCTGGAAAATGACACAATAGTTCCCTGATTCTGAAGTCAGAAAACACTGAAATTGTTATATCTGATTTCAACTTTTCTTCTACAATCCAGTTTTAGATATTTCTTTAACATCTGCAGCTCTAACCCCCCTGGTGTCACAGATCTTCTTTCCTCACTCTCTTCCTTGCCTTCCCCACTTTCTCTCCCTTTCTTCCCTTCCCCTTCTTTTAGCTTTTTTCCCCTTGGTCCTGAGGATTGTTTTTGTTTTTAACAAATACTGAGCACCTAGACATTCTTATGAAGTAGAAAATACATTAACTGATAAGACAGATCTCTTCTTCATAGTGTGTCTTGTTTCTTGTCTATCTAAAGAGACAGGTATTGAAAAAAATTTAAGTGAGACGAAAAATTTGCCATACCATAGGACCATACAATAAAATGTTTAAAATTCTATTTGTTATATTTTTCATAAAGAAGTAATATTGATTCTGGCCACTAAAAGACATACTGGGAAATTGGTAAATAAAGGCAATTATGGCTTGACTGAAAGGTCCCTGTTACTGTTCACTTATATAAAGGAACCACTTCTTCCAAAAAACTAGCTTCCTTGATTTTATTCACTTCTTCCATCCTCCCCCTCCTTTGCTTGCTTATATGCATCAAAATACAAAAAATTAAAACAATAATTATTAATATCATTAAACAATTATCATAATTTAAATGTACACAACTGCGAGAAATCAATCTTATAGAAGATCTCACTTGAAAGGAAAATATACACAGAAAATCTCTGTTTCTTAGTATTGTAACAAGAAAAATTAAACGGAAAAAAGTTAAATGCTTATAGTTTAGGGTATGGATTAAGGAAACATGGTACATCCATACAATTAAATATTATACAGCCTTTTAAAAGATGAAAGATCTATATGAACTAGCATCCCAAGATAATTCAAGTACATTGTTACACAGAAAGAGTAAGCTGCAGAAGTTGTGTATAAAGTACAACCTATCTAGTAAAATATGGAAAAAGGATTTCTAAGTTTATATACAGAGGTACTTCTATATCTGTCTGTAACTAGATACTGTAGTGATGACTACATATCTTTTTATATACTTAGAATATTTCTGGAAATACTTATAAGATGATGTTTGTCAGAGAGAAGGAAAAGGAGAGTAAACACTTAGGCTTTCAAAAAAAATTTTTTTTTTGCGGTACCAGGGATTGAACCCAGGGGCATTCTACCTCTGATGAGTCACAACCCCGGCCCTATTTTTTATACTTTATCTTGAAACCAGGTCTCACGAAGTTGCAGAGGGCCTCACTAAGTAGCTGAGGCTGGCGGCGAACCCGGATCCTCTGGTCTCCACCTCCCAGGTACTGGGATTCCAGGCGTGAACCACCGCGCTGAGCTGAAGTAGGTACTATTTTTTTTTTGTTTTGCAGTACTGGGGATTGAACCCAGGGGCATTCTACCTCCGAGCTACACCCCCAGCCCTATTTTTTTATTCTTTATTTTGAAACAGGGTCTCGCTAAGTTGCAGAGGGCCTCACTAAGTAGCTGAGGCTGGCCCCAAACCTGGATCCTCTGGTCTCAGCCTCCCGAGTACTGGGATTACAAGCGTGCGCCACCACACCTGACTTAGGCTTTCAATTTTAGAATTTATACTTGTTATTAGGTTGTATTTTTATAACATATTCATTCATTCATTCATTCATTCATTCACTAGAATATTGGACTCTTCTCACAGCAGGTGGAGTTGCCCCTTATAGAAACAAAAATAAGTAAATTTGCCCTAAGTCTGTTGCCCTAAGAGAAATTATCCCTTCCCTAAAACCTGTGGGTGACAGGGATGCTGCCTATAAATGCTCACAAAACTGCAGCATATCTAACTTTTGCTAAATTAGTCAGTATATTAAAATAATTTTATACATTATTAAAAATTATAGGTAATAAAAGGTGAATCTGGATAAGGGATATACAAATATTCTTTGTATTATACTTTTATCTTCTCTATAGTTTAGAATTAGTTCCAAATGGAAATTTAATGGAAGAGGGAGAGAGGGAAAGAGAGAGAGAGATAGAGAGAGAGAGAGAGAGAGAGAGAGAAAGAGAGAGAGAGAGAGAGAGAGAGAGAGAGAGAAAAGAAGAAAAAAAGCTGGTAGAATGATCTTTATTAAACAGGTGACACACAAATTGTTTTCATTCTTATAAGAACAAATAAATGTCTTGTTTTAATTTTATTTGCAGGTTATGCTTAGAGTCAGAATAAAATACCACATGCTAAAAGCTCGTTCTTGAAAACACATTCCTAACATTTATTTCTATTTCTTTTATTTAAATGGATGTAGTGAAGTCAGAAGGAGCATTTCATAATGCCATTTCCTCTTGGCTACATAATCTAGTTTTTCAGTTTTCCAGTCTGTATTTAGAGTAAGATGTATTAGTGCAATTTCTTTTATGTTTAAGGAAAAATGATTATTATGAAAACACTTTAGGAAAATCATTTTGGTATTTTCCTTCTCCTCCCTTTAGGCAACTTTTCACTTTTGGAAAATAAAGTCATAGACATTCTTATTAAGCATCTGGTTGAAAAGTAAATATTCAAAAAAATGCTGCACAGAAGCATCTGTCCAATAAAAATCATCCAGCTCCCACTTTCTAAAATCTGAATAAATTATTTCAATGTGGACTCAAGTACAGACACTGTACTAAGCACGCCACTAGTCTATCTCATTTAAAGCATTTCATAATTAATTGGGTGGGTATCATTATCATTGTCACTCCACAGCTGAGGAAATGAGGCATAAAATGGGCATATAATTTTCCCAAAGTGCTCCAGCTAGTATCAGAGCTCAACTATGTATGCAAAACACTAACTCCAAAGTGCACTACCTTCATTAGAGAATAAGTCTCTATCCATTTATCAGAAACCTTCTTTTTTATTTTGGACCCCCAGAACCATTACTTTAGGAGCTGTCCAATCCCATGAAAATAAATCTAACATTTTCTATAGTAAAATAAAAAACAACCACAGTATGAAATAATTATCATGAGAGCTACGGTACAAATTTGATGAAATATCCTTAATTTTTCCACTTTCTGTATCTATAATAGACTATAAGATAAAGGTTGTTTTTCCTTCAAAAATCTCACAACAGGACTGGGCGTCCAGTTTGTATTATAATATATTTGCACTTGGAAAATAAATGTACACTGTACAGGAGAAAACTGACTTAAACAGAAGCTGATTAAATGCTTGAAAATAATTCAAGGTGCTATACCATTGAAGTGATTCCAAAAAGTGTCATGGATGTAATATAAGATCGTGAACTATAGCAGAAACTCCAGGATTTAGCAAAAGGATGAGGGGAGTTCATTCATGTAGAGGAAGAGAAAATTTTCTTTGGACTCGTTATATCAGAGAATATGATTTTTAAGGAAAAATAAACAGGTAGGAAAACGGTCTGCATGCCTAACATAGAAGTAAAGCATATTTGTATGGATATATTGCAGAAACTGCATCAATAGAGCTCATTTTTTTTCAAAAATATTGCCCTCATACAGTGGCCAAGGTCAGCTTGAGTTTTGGTAATCTACTATATATATTTACATGCTATATATATATATATATATATATATATATATATATGCTATATATATACTACATATATATATAGCATGTAGTACATATATATATGCTATATATATATGCTATATATATACTACATATATATATAGCATGTAGTACATATATATATATATATATGTATATATATGGTGGATCATATACACTTAACTGATGACATTGGTATTTGAGCACCTTGCACCTTGCCTTTTAAAAATATTTTCTCTGTTTATTATTAATAGATTACTAATTTTTTCCTTTGAGATCTGGTAAAGTTTAGCTTTTTGATTTCTTCTGTATCCAATTTCAAGTGTTTAACTTCCAAGTTTCCTACTGATAATCAACAACCTTCATTGCCTTGTTGCTAAAGGCATATATTATGATTTGGTCACATGCCTTATAAAAACATTACTGCAAATGTTTCAGGAATAAATGAACCCTTACAACCTAAAAGAAGTTTTCAGGCATTAAAGATTTCCTAGGAGTATAACAGTAGTAGCCTGTAAGATTGTGAGCAGTAGAACCTCATTTTACATGAAACTCATAACATCATAACTATGAGGTATAGCTAAGAAAGCTTTGAATCATTGTTAATGTGGGTCCTTAAATTTGATACCTCTGAAATTTTGTTCTCACATTTTGTGGACTAGGTAAAAAAAAGAAAAATATAGGACTGGAGTTGTGAGAATTTATTTCACTAACTACATGGTTTAACCTCTATAAGACTCACTGATCTGATCTGTCATTACCATTCCTATATATGACAATAAATAGAGAAGCAAAAATATTTCTTGAATCTGAATCGTATGCCCATAATTATCAAGAGCCAAATGGTGTCACTGCTAGTAAGGAGAAGTTAGGAGGTGTCATAAGTAACCACACAAGGATATGATCCAGGAGCAAATTGTGTAAAAAAATGAAGAAGATTTTGGAGATGTGGATTACACAGCAGTGTAAAGGACAGACCTAGAGATTAGATATAGGGTGTAAGGGTAGGGATCCATAATTTATGTTATGTCTTCATAACATCTAAAATAGTACATTACATAAAATAGGCATCCCATAAATGTTGTAATTCAAATGAATGCATACTTAGGAATTTTTTTTTCCAGGACTTGGCTGAAAAAAATTTACTTTGCACAAAGGTTCTACTTTCACAGAGAGGTAGCTAGAGGCCAAAGTATGACATTCAGGCATGCATTGTACCATCTTGTGGATAATTTTCTGCAAGGAGTAAAATAAATATACACTGGCAGTAAATTACTCTGATGAGACTCTGGCCAAGGTCCCAGGGTTAAGCACATCAACAAAAGACAATATGAATGGGGATCCAGAAAAAGAGCATTCCTCATGATTTCCTTGCTAGAAAACTTGAGGAAATACTAGCCAAATGGCAATTAGATGCAATTAAACAGCTTTGCTCAAACAAGATTTGAGATTGGGACAACAGCCACAGAAAGAAGATCTCCCCTATGCCAGTCAAAGGTTTTTAAAGTATGATCCTATATTATCCAATATTTGCCTTTAGCCGCTTGCATATCAGATCTTGCAATGTTGAGTGCACACATGAAGGAGAAATAACTAACATGCGCATCAATCATTTTGGAATCCAGAGTATCCTGATAGGTTAGGACAAATGACCTGGATACACAAAAACACAACAAAAGATTCAAGACAAATGTAAATTTCTACTTTTATATTTAAACTAATCAATTCCATTGGTGCAGAATGAGGAATATAGCTTCATGACCATTCATATATTCAATTCTTACTTTTTGGTTTACCATAACATTTAATTATGTTTACACTGTGATTTGACTGCGGTGTAAACTAATGCAATCAATGTAATTACAGACTACATTACTAAAAGTAGTATCCAGATTATAAGAACCTACAGTATACTGTGCTCCACAATATTACACTGCATATTCCCTAGCATGTTGTGCAGTACCAAGCCTAGCTTGGGTGACATGTTGGAATGACCCTAAACTTAATTCTCAGGATTCTTCTCAATCTTTGCTCATGACTTTAGCATAGCATCCAATGTCATAGTTTTAAGTAGCATTTGTCCACTGAACACTCCCCAAATTTTAACTTCAACCTAGACCTCCACTTTGTTGTTTGCTTTTTTTTTTTTTTTTTTTTTGCGGTACCGGGGATTGAACCCAGGGGCGTTCTACCTCCGCTCTACGCCCCCGGCCCTATTTTTTTATACTTTATTTTGAAACCGGGTCTCACGAAGTTGCGGAGGGCCTCACTAGGTGTAGAGAGAGAGAGAGAGAGAGAGAGAGAGAGAGAGCTGAGGCTGGCCGCGAACCCAGATCCTCCGGTCTCCGCCTCCCAAAGTACTGGGATTACAAGCGTGCGCCACCACGCCCGGCTTAGACTTCCACTTTGAAATCAAGATTTTTGTAGCTATGCCTGCTTGACCTCTTTGTTAGAATGAGCAGTAGTAGGTATCTCAGTGTAACTTGATCCCTACTTCATACCATATGCAAAACAGCAATCTCAGGCAAAATATACATATAATGTAAACACTAAAACTCTTAGAAGGTAGGAAATAAGCATACATTTGACTTTGAGATAGCAAGGATGCCTTTAACAGAATAGAAAAGGTCCTAGCCACAAAGAAAAAAGTAAATTGAGTCACATTTCATTAAAAGAGCTGAAAAGCAAGTTAATAGAGAGGGAGAAATTCTTAACTCATATAATCAATAAGGGTTTTTTATCCAGAATATATAAAAATGCCTTAAATAAACAAGAAAAGTACAAAAATATACAGTAAAAATGAACAAGAGACTTTTTTTTTGGAGGTACTGGGGATTGAACCCAGGGGCATTCTACCTCCAAGCTATATCCCCAGTTCTACTTTTTATTCTTTATTTTGAAACAGGGTCTCATTATGTAGTTGAGGCTGGTCACGAACCTGCGATCCTCTTGTCTCAGCCTCCCAAGTAGTGGGATTACAAGCAAGCGCCACCATGCCGGCTACAAAGAGACTTGAACAAACTTCTCAGGATATCTACATGACCAATAAGCATATGGAAGACCTCATCAATAATCAGAGAAATGCGAATGTAAACCATGATATAATATTACATTCTTATTAGAGCAACTAAAATCAGAAATTAAAATATTAAATGTTGTCAGGCTTGGTGGCACATGCTCTTAATCCCGGGAATTTAGGAGGCTGAGACAGGAGAATCACAAGTTCATAACCAGCCTCAGCTACTTAGTGAGGCCCTCCACAACTTAGTGAGACCCTGTTTCAAAATAAAGAATAAAAAATAGGGCTGGGGGTGTGGTTCAGAGGTAGAATGTCCCTGGGTTCAATCTCCAGTACCACATAATATATATATGTGTGTGTGTGTGTGTGTGTGTGTGTGTGTGTATTAAATGTTAGCAAGACTACAAATTAGTAGGAATTCTTGGTTGCTAAGACTGTAAAATTGGCCCAATCACTGTGGAAAGTGTTTGGCATTATTTACTAAATAAAGCTGAATATGCATATATCATATAACCTAATAATTTCATTTGTAAGTTTATACCCATTAGAAACCCATATACATATGCACACAAAGATATGTACAAAAATGTTCAAAGCACCATTTTTCTCAGAAGCCAAAATTTGTAAACAATCAATCCACTGTCCATAAAGAATAAAACAGAAAAATAAGTTATACTATCATATAGTGGAAAGCTATGGAAAAGAAATAATATAAAACTACATATAACAAGGTAGTTATCACAAACAAAATATTTAATGAAAGAAGTAGATGATGTGGTTCTATCCATACAACATTTCTAAAATGACAAGAGTGTGCTACAGTGTTATAATAATGATTACCTTGGGAGGAGGAAAGTCATGACTAAATGGGCACACATGGGGTCATTTCATTTCAGTAATTTTTTTTCTTATTCTGGGTAGTGATAGAATACCTTGTTCTTTTTTTGGTAATTTATACAACTGTACACACTTATGAGTTGTATACTTTTATGTACATGCTATACTTCAATTTTTAAAAGGTTCTTTTAAGGGACATTGAAAATTGGGGAGTATCAAGAAATATTCTGAATGGCAAAAGGTTAAATAGTGATTGGAGGAATTTAAAATTTTAGCCTAAAAAAAGTCAAGAAAATTTAAAACAGTGAAACCTATCTTCAAAAACCATGGTGGCACAGCAGCATTATTTATATTGCTCCAGAAGAACAGTGGATAAAAGAAGGTAGATTTTTTTGCCCCTATGGTCTAATGATTAGAACTTGCTGAAATGGAAATAACAACCTACAAAGAAATGAGCTGCCTGTCAATGAAAATATTTAAAGTATTTAAGCAGAGGCCACACAGCCATCTGTCAGAGAAGTTGAAAGGCGGATTCCCATAATGAGAGAGACTGAGCAAGATAAACTCTGCTCCCTTCATTTCTAAGATGCTATGGTTCCTAATGAAATGGTCATCAACCAGGTACCTGTCCCTCTTCATTCTTCTTTTCTTCTCTTTCTCCCTCCCTTTCTCCACAATTCCCCCTCACTCTCTCCCCTGACTAAAAAAAATGATAATAGAAGATGAGATCTTTCATTTTCTCAATTCTGTTTCATTCAGGAGAGTGCTACATAGACTCCCAGGTGTGATGGAGGTTCTCGCCAGGGGTCAGATGGAAAGTTCTTTGTGTTCAATGCCAACTTCGCTTCCCCCAAAGGAGAAAGTATTTTGGAACTGGATGTTCCTCCTCCCCAAATATTTTTCCAAGAATCTTAGAGTACTTCACCACCCCAGAAAACATACAAGAAAATATGTGCACAATTTCCCTTGCTAGATAACTTCATAAATATTTCATACCTGATTACAGATGTCAACATGGTATGCAGCATCCTTTCAGTGACACCCCCTTCTTCTGTTGGGTCCACAGAACTCTTGAAGCAACAGCAACTGGCTGAACTTTACATCTACTCTAGCATATCAGTTCTCAAATAATTGAAATGTCATTTTAATTATCTTTACCCCAATTTGGTAAGATACAGAGCATTTAGATCAACAAGTCATCTTACTTAATATCAATGAACATTGATATTAATGCTATCAATTATTGATATTAATGCAATCAATGTTATATGTATATAATGTTATATATAATCAAATAATCAATAATGTTATATATAATCAAAATTATATATGTATATAATTTTGGACAAGCCAATTTTGCACATTCTTAATAAAAGGGAAGCAGTTGGGCTTATTTCATGGAGGAAAAAAGAAGCAGGAATTTGTAGAAAGGAAGAGGTTAGGGGCCTCATCCAAGAAGGAAAACAATTTTATCAACAGAGGCTTACAGAAGCAGAGAACCCAGGAATTCAGTGATTTGGGTTGGGGGGGGGATGGTTATGGGGATCAAACACAGGGGCATTCTACCTCTGAGCTATACCCTCAGCCCTTTTTATTTTGAAACAGGGACTCACTAGGTTGCTGAGAGCCTCCTTAAGTTGCTGAGGCTGGCCTTGAACCTGCAATCTTCCTGCCTCAGACTCCCAAGTACTAGGATTACAGGCATGCACCACTACACCCAGCTAGGAATTCAGTGATTTGGAAAGCTAGGAGTGTGAAGTAGAGCTAAGACAAGATCAGTGAAAAATATGCTCTCCCTTCATAGAAGGAATTACTAATAGCAAAACAGTTGTGCCCCTCTAAAAATGGGGCAGCAACTGAAGAGTAATAGCTTAAAAAAAAAGAAAACCTGAGCACAGACCCTGGGGAACTAGAGCAGAGAGCTTGGCTTTTGGGATTAAGGAGCAAGGCCCTCATATTTAAGTGGGCCTCTGCCTAGTGGCAAGCTCGGTAATAGATTAAGGTAAATTCTGCCACAACTAACTAGTTGACTTGAACTAGGTCCAGAGTTCATTGTCAGCTTTTGTGGTACCTTTTTCTTAAACATGAATGAATAACCAAGGATCGCTACATATTTGGGAAAAATCTTGCCACATGATAGAAAAATATACACAAAAAGCAAAACCTTACCTTGGAAGACATAGAAGTAAGTCAGGGAACAAGAGGAAATTTAAAAACAAACAGAACAAAACAAAAACCCTAGTCTCCTCAGAGATCAAGTAAGAACACAAGACTAACATGGAAAAACATCAAATAGAAAAGTGATTAAAAGTTCTATATGCAGTAAGATTACTCACGTTCCTGACATAATGTATGGTCTAGAAAGGGCAAATAGAAACAGGAAGGGTAATATGCTGCTCAGCTCCACCCTAGCATGTGTAAATGATCAGATCGTGACAGTAAAGACAGAATAGATCATTGAAATTAATAGACCCAACAATCTCAGAGAAGCTGGGGAAACCCAAGAAGCTGGAAAATACCCAAACATTTAGAAACTAAATAACTGTTAGATAATTCATGCATTAAAAATAAACCAAAAGGGAAATAAGAGAGTAATGTGAATTACATGAAAATGAAGGCACAGCCTACCAAAATATCTGATGGAGCAAAAGCAGTGCTCCATGGGGAATGCACAGGCCTGAAAAGCCAACATTGGAAAAGAACAACCTCAAACCAATGACCTAACTCTTCAGCTAAGAAACTATAAAAAAAGAATAAATTAGGTGGGTGTTGTGGCAGATGTCTGTAATCCCAATACTTCGGAGGCTGAGATAGGAGGATCACAGGTTCGAGTCCAGTCTCAGCAACTTAGTGAGACCCTGTTTCAAAATAAAAGATAAAAAGGGCTGAAGTATAGCTCCTAGGTAGAATGCTCCTGGGTTCCATCCCCAGTACACCCTACCCCCAAAATGAAAGGATATATTAAACCCAAGTAAGCAATAAAGAGCAGACAATGAAATTAAAAAAAACACAAAATATACAGGCAAAATCAATGAAGCAAATAGCTGCTTCTTTGAGAAAACAAATAAAATTAACAAACCTTGAGTTAGATTGCTCCAGAAAAAAAAAAGAGATAACACAAATTACCAGTATCAGGAATGAGAGTGAGGAAATCATTATAGAGCTCACAGACACTGCATGATAAGGAATACTATGAGTAACCTTATGCCAATAAATTTGACAAATTACAAATGCCAAGGCGGAGTATTTAATAAAAACAGCTGTTTTATTATAATTGTAATTATTGATATTGTAAAGGCTCTAACTTGGTCAAATATGAATGAAAAAGGAGTAGAGATTTCTGGAAAAAAAATTTGAAATTTTCCTTCAATCACTCAAAAACTAAAGCAGAGTAAAAATGTATGAAACATCCCCATGCAAACTCAAGTAGGTCTTCTTCCTCTCTGGACTATTATGAAATCACTGGTTCCGATCTAAGCCATCCTCTGTCTACCCAGGATGAACTAGCAATGGTCAGACAGGGAGAGAGCACCTGCCAGCATCTGCACTGTTTTTCTCATCTGAAAGAGCACAACCCTGTGAAGACCCACCTGTGACCACATCCTCCCCCAGAACTCAGGACTAGGGGCGAAAGAAATGAGGAGGCACAACCGGACTCCCCCTTTCACTGTAGCATCTAAATAAACACAACAGTGCTTCAAAATCTGGGTTATTGAGAGCACTTAATAACTTCACTACATCCTGGAGTTGAGGGAAGGAGATCTCAACATGACTGCTAAGTTTCTGCTTATGGTACAAACCATTTGGGGAGTACACACACCAATCTTTTAAAGTATTAAAGGATATCCAACCTGAAAACCAAAAGAAAATAATGTTTTGACTATGTTGCAATATAATTTCTCCTAATAGCACAAATATTACACTAAAACTTCAGTATTATGACTTCAGTATTCTTAGCCAAATTTATCATCACGTTTTGCAAATGAGATGGAATGATAGTTTTCACACATTTTGAAGAGTAATCATTATTTTATCCTCCTTATTTCTCTGAAGGTTGGCTCTATTTTTTATTAGTAGCACACATCTTTCCTGGCAGATGCTAGTCACTAAAGTCTTCCTTATAAGGCTCACTTTTAATTTACTATTTTGTTGAGTAGCTATCTAATTCATTCATTTCTAATAATGCGTTTTGCGTATCACAAATCTTTTCTTTTCCCATTGGTTATTTTGTATCATTCACAATTTGAAAGCCATTGTGTTTAAAAGAAGCCAGAAGTTTTTTCCTTACAATTTAGAAATTCAAAGACAGAAATATTACAACTATGTTGCATCAATCAATAAGAGTCAAGTTGTCTCATGGGCCCTCATCCCAAATGTCCAAAACCCAAACAATCTGTGAAAGTTTCTCAATTATATAGAATAGCAGCTTTTATAATTTCAACAACATAAAAGCTTAAAAAAGGAAAATGCCTATGTACATCACAGCAATCAGCATATCCTCTAACTTTCTAGACCCACCCCATTTTGCATGGTATTTCTCAAAATATGTAGCAATTTTTCAATAGTTATTAGTTAGTGTTTTCATTGATGTGGGAAAAGAAAGTATATAGAACTGGGGTTAGAGAAAGTAATAGCTTTCTTTTTTGTTTTTTGTGGTACTGGGGATTGAACCCAGGGGCGTTCTACCTCCGCGCTACACCCCCGGCCCTATTTTTTATACTTTATTTTGAAACCGGGTCTCATGAAGTTGCGGAGGGCCTCACTAGGTAGAGAGAGAGAGAGAGAGAGAGAGAGAGAGAGAGAGAGAGCTGAGGCTGGCCGCAAACCAGGATCCTCCAGTCTCCGCCTCCCAAAGTACTGGGATTACAAGCGTACACCACCACGTCCAGCAGTAATAGCTTTCTTGATACCTGTAGAGCATGAATCCATAGGCTCTAATATAACAAAACTCTTGCAAGTTTTTTCCCCCAGAGGGGACAGTTAATAATCTCTACCACAAAAGAATTCTGTGCTAAATTATTATTCTCTCTGTGTTAGAGATAAATTTTACCATTTTTAAGATTATAGTTCTGGTTAGCTTATCTGAAAACCAAAAATTGGACTCCAGTTTAAACAAAATAAATGATTTATTGGAATGGCCCTGCTACTTCCAGGTTCAAAGACCACAAGGGGATTAATTTAACTGACTCCTTTGGCACTGTATCATTTGATTTCTAATGTCACTTCCCAGCAGAGAGAATCTTACCCAGCACCAATTGGTCATCTAGGTGGATGGTTATGTAGCACCCGTGACCACCAAAGGACGCCTTCTAAATCTGGGTTCCATTCCCAGAGGGGAAAATTTGTGAGCTATTACCCCAAGATTCGACATCTTGGTTGCATTTTATTTTTATTTATTAAAAATCACTAAGTATAGTGAATTTACCAAAAATTGCTCATTTAAATTTTTTTCAAAAGTGTAATCTGTCAATTGCCTTCATTTGTGACTATGAGACATTTCAAATATAAAAAATTAAGAATATTTATAAGTATTTATTAACATAACTAGCATAATAAATCCTCATGTAGCTGCTAAGTAGTTTACTCAGATCTTAACAATCTCCCATACCATATTGGCATTGCATATTTTAAAGAAATAAAATATAACATAAAAGCCTATTCTTCAATTTTATTTTTTGCCCTTCTTACCTGTCTAACCTCCTCCTACCTTACACAATGTAACCACTTTCTAAAGTCAGTATGCATTATTCCAATGTAGTACTTATGATTAGAACGTGAGTGTATCTATAAGAATAATTTGTTATTTTGTGTGCTTTCAAACTTTATGTACATATCTTGGCAATAATATTCATTAGTAAACATTTACCATATACTAAATAGTGTTCTAAATACTTTGCCTATATTAGCTAGTTTAATCCTCACTCTTATTCTGCTGACTTGATACGGTTATTAATCCAATATACAAATAAAGAAACAGAGGTAGAATGGACAGGAGCCTGTCAATGACAGAGGGTCATTTCTACACAATACTGTTATGAAATATACTTTTCCTTTCTTAGCTTAACATGATGTTCTTAAGATGATCCAACCTGATATAAAAAAACACCTCTAGTTTTTTTACAATGTTATGTAATATCCCATTTTATGAATGGACAGCTTGTTCTCACGTCTATGAATGTGTATGTTATTCCACAATCAAAAACAATATTATAATGACACACTTATATTTTCTTGTATATATAATTGGATGTTTCTCCTACATATGAAACTACTAGTTTAAGATTCTGCACATTTTCCTCTTTACTAGAAACTGTTAAACTGTTCTCTGAAGTATGCCTTTTCTCCTGTCATCACTGAACATCCTTTATTTACTCACATCTCACATTATAATAATCTACCTTTTTAATTTTCATGGATCTTGTGGTTGAAAAATAATTCACTTAATTTTCATTTTTCTAATCATCAGCACAGTTGATCATCTTTTCCTATTTATTAACCTATTTGCCTTCCTTGTCCCTGCATCGCCTGTTATAATCTGCACCCTTGTTGATGGGATGATCTGTTTTTATTTCTTTTTCTAATTTGGAGGAATTCTTTATACATTCTTAATACAAATGCTTTGTCAGTTGAATGCATTGCACAAAGATGTGCCTCGTCTTTTACCATTATTAAATACAATTTGACAAAGGTTCATAGTTTTAACAGAATCTAACTTAATAAATTTTAATGGTTTATGGTTTCTGTGTTTTGTTTAAGAAATCCTTTCCAGAGCACATAAAGGTACATTTTCCTATATTTTCTTCTCAAGTTTATCTTTCACATTTACTTCTTTAATCACCCAGAAGTAATATTCATGCTTTCTAGGGATGAGTAACTTTCTCTGGGGACTCAATGGCTTAGAGCCTGGACTCTGGACCCAGATTGCTTGAGTTGAAGCACTGGTTTTACTGCCTATTTTAGGCAAAATACTTCATATCTCTGTGACTAATTTTGTCACCTAAATGAAGACATAAGTCAGGGGTAACTGAGTTAACATACAAAGTGCTGAGAACAGTGATTGGCGGGCAATGCCAGCTACTGACATTTCTGCTAGTTACTGACATCATCATTATCACTACTTTAATCTGTGTACTTCTGTTTCATTACAAGTAATATGATTTCATAATAAGTCTTACTCTCTGAAGGGCAATCTTGTACATCTGCTCAGTGGTTAAGAACCCGACTCTGGAGCAAGACTGCCTGGATTTGAATTTAGCTCACTCACTGACCAGTAATGTAAACATGATGAAGAGGTCTAACTTCTTGCCTCAGAATCCTTACCTATAAAGTGGATGTAAGAATAATACCTATGTCACAGGTAGTAAAGATAAAGAGTTAAAGAATATGAAACACTTGTGACAAATATCTGGCACTTGGTAAGCTTTTAATACTTAAATATTGCTGAGGTCATAATCACTAATGTTACTATTTTATAAATATCTTAATGAATTATAATGGGCTCTCAAGTCTTTCATAGGAACTTAACATTGGTTTATTAATTTCAATGGAAATTAGATTGGAACTGCATTGAATCTATGGATTGATTTATGATTTATAATTTAGTTTTCCCAGCCATGAACATACCATATATGTTATCCATCTTTCATATCCTCTCATTTTTTTCTAATTTTAACATGTAAGAATCACATCTTCTGTTTAATTTATTTCTATTCTAAAGTTGTTGCTACTATATTAAACATAATCTTTTCTCTTGTTACCTTTTCTACTGGATTAATGATGGTGTAATGGTTTGGAAATAGAATGCCCCCCCCCAGCCCTCATGTAAACAAGGCAGCAATGTTGGAAGTGGGGCTTGGTTGTAATCTCAGCAGTGGATAAATTAATTGTAATGGATGTATCTGGGTAGTAACCTGGGCTGGCGGAGTGTGGCTGGAGAAGGTGGGTCCCTGGGGGTGTGGCCTTAGGGATTGTGCTTGTGTTTTTGCCTCCCTTCACCTGCTTGCTCTCTCTTGCTTCTGGCCTCCATGATGGGAGATGCTCTCCCTCTTTTCTCTTCCTGCCGCTATGTCCTGAGATCCAGACGCCGGCCTCACATGGACTGAACCCAAAAACCCCCAAGGAAACTGAGATCAAATGAATCTTCCTTCCTCTAAATTGAATGGTCAGTCTTTGGATTATAGCAGTGAGAATGCTGACTGAGACAGGTGGTATGTAAGAGCAGTACTTATTTTTGTATACTTGTATCGGTCATGGTTCACCAGATCAACAGAATTCAAAGAATGAAGAAAGGAAAAGGGGGAAAAAAAGCATTTATTAGATTAGCTCACAATGTAGTCCTGAATTTCAACTGCATGTGAAGAGTCAGAGGAATCAGCAGCTGGTCGGGCGGTCTAAGAGCCCGAGCCCCAGGACTGAAGCAACCACCAATTCAGTCAAGTCCAAGATGTGAAGATAAGGAAGCTCTTCAGAGAAACGATGGTGAGGTTTCAGTTCGAAGGCTGAAGGCCGGGAATCCCAAACGAGAGCAGAAGATCAAGAAGTTCTCCAGGGAAACGGCGAAGTTGGAGACTGTCAATCTCAAATGAGGGCAGAAGCGTTCTCCTCAGGAAGAGTCGCAGCTCAGCTCTACGCGGCTTTCTCCTTCTTTTTATCTAAATCCTGCACCTATCAGAACTCTGCTACCCACATTTAGGGCAGGACTTCCATTTCAATCCTCTGTTACACAACCAAAGTCACATGATCTGGGGTGAGTCAAGTTGACAAACCAGACCAACTATCACAA
>PVJS01011091.1:0-12041 GCA_004027185.1 Glis glis | reverse complement strand
ACTTATATCTAGAAAGCTTATTTTCATTAAATCTCAAAGTTTACCTGCAAATTTCTTTTGCTTTACAGCATCAATAATCATATATCTGTAAATCAGGAGTTTCTAGGTATTTCTTTTGAATTCTTATACTCTCCATTCTATGCTTTGTTGTCTTGTTTCAGTAAATTCAATGTTGACTAGAAATAGAGATAATGGGCATTTTTGCAGGTTAAGTCAAGGTACAAAGGCAAAAATGAAAGTAAAAAGAAGGAAGAAAAGGGGGTAAAAACTATAGTCTTTGTTTCTACTGTTTTTATGTAAACTTATAGGCTGACAAATACTCAGGCATCCTGACTTTGACTAAGATAACTAGAGGTAGTAAAGAAAAAACAATATAGTTATTTATGGGTTCTCTAGAAAACTCAAGAGTTTAGCTGAAGATATGCAAGCAGGTGATCTCTGAATAATTGCCCACATCCTGCCACACATCCTTACTGTGTTATGCTTTAAGTAAGGTCTGCACTGTTTCCTTCACAAGAATTTCTTTGTATATATCAAGAAAGGTTTCATATATTCCTAGATGGCTAAAAATGTTTATCATGAATAATTGTTAAAATTTTTTAACTTTTTTCTTTTTTACTGAAATAATCATAAGGATTTATCTCTACTGATTAATGTGAATTATTTCCTTAACGAAAGTTTTTATATTGCATTTGCATTATAGAGTTAGACTCTACTTGCTCACAATGTATAAATTTTTTTAGTTCACTAGAAATAATTTACTTAGTGTTCTGTGTCTCTGACTTAAGCAAGTGAGGCTTTCTATAATTTCTTTTTCTTCTAATGTTGATATCTAATATTGAATTTATATAAGCTTCAGAAAACAAATAGAATGGAGCTCTCATTTCTGTTACTGCCCCACTCTTTTCTCCCTTCTAGTTTGTTTAAGATAGACATTATATATTTCTTCCAATCTTGGGGGAAAAAATCTCCTATGAAATTTTAGGACCTACTGTATTCTAGAAAGGTAATCTTTAACAGAATTGGGGTAGACTTTTTACTAATTCCTTTTTAAAATGGTTGTTGCTTTTATTGAGTTCTTCTATTTATTCCAATTCCTTATTAAAATGGTTGTTGCTTTCATTGAGTTCTATTTATTCCAGTATCAATTTTGGTAATTTATATTTCCCCAAATATTGGTTTATATCATCTAGTTTTTAAATATACTAACATAAATGTGTTTTATCATTCGTTTAAAAATATTTCTAAATCTCTACTCTATGGTATGCCATTCTTTTTATTTAAAAACTGTGTGTGTACATTTCAAGTTTGCTAGTTATAATTTTATTAGTCTATTAAAACATTATTATCAATTCTACCAATTGTCCATTTCTACTTCTAATTTCTCATTTTGTCTTTAAAATATTCATCATTCTAATTTCATTAAGTTTATTCTGTTAGCATTTTTTTAGCTTTTCAAAATAAATGCTTAACTCATTTATTTGATTGTTAATTGTATTTGTTATTGTTATTTAAATGAATGCATTTATGACTATGAATTTTTCCTATAAGTAACACATTAGTACTAAGAAGTAATATGAAGTAGTTTCATTGTCATTTAGATTAAATTGGTTGTAAATTTTATTGTGATTTCTTCCTTAAAGAGAGAGTTAATAATGCTGTGTATGTTTTTCTCTCCTTTAGATTTTTTTTTTTTTTTTTTTTTTTTGCGGACCGGGGATTGAACCCAGGGGCGTTCTACCTCCGTGCTATACCACCGGCCCTATTTTTTAGACTTTATTTTGAAACCGGGTCTCACGAAGTTGCGGAAGCCTCACTAAGTAGAGAGAGAGAGAGAGACAGCTGAGGCTGGCCGCGAACCCAGATCCTCCGGTCTCTGACTCCCAAAGTACTAAGATTACAAGCATGCGCCACCACGCCTGGCTACCTCTCTAGATTTTTAATGATTCTTAATATTTTTATTTTTAATATATTTTATTGGTGTACTGTAAACATATATCATATCGAGGTTTAGTGTGACAGAAACATATACACAGCACCCAGTGCATTTCCTCCAGATCCCTCCTTTCCCCTTCTTTCCCCATTCATAATATTGAAGTTGTTATTTATTTAACTTCTAACTTAATTGCATTATGTTCAGAAAAAATTGCATGAATATAGTAACTCCCTTAAAATTTATTCAAATTTTCTTTCTCACCAAATATGTGGGAAGTTTTGTAAATGACAGATGCACCTGAGAAGTAAGCATACAGTTTTTCAACTGCTTAATCTATTCATTTCCAAGAATTATGTTAAACTATTTTACTATGTGAATTGATTCATTTGTACTTGCAAGTCTATAAAATTTTGCATATCTATATACATCTATCTATGTACCTATATATCTACCTATCTATTATGCCTAGACTATGTTACTTGGTGCACACAGTGGCATCACTGTCATATCTTCTTGATGAATTATTTTATAGTTATGTATTTTTCATCTTTAGCTCCATGAATACCTTTTGCCTTAAATTCTATTTTCTCTCAGATTAATAATGCTGTAATAACTTTCTGTTTTTGTTTCTTACATGGTATATCTTTACCATTCATTTATTTTTTAGATGTATTTAGTGTGTATATGTATACATATAAACATACTGACATATACACATGTATACACATACACACTTCTTTTTCTGTGTTTATATGTGTGTTATATGTGTATGCATATATGTACATACATGTGTGTCTATACAAGAGAGACAGAGTGCTTGAGTATAGAAATTCACATCTGCAGTACTAGAGCTCTACAGCAAATGTTGGCACCCAGCTACAAACTTTGCAGGCGTTAATAGCTGATGGTTCCCACCTGTACCTTCCCCCAAAGGACTGCCCTACTCCCTCTACCTTCCACCTATGTGACATCTGATGATGAATTGATGGAGAGAAGAAGGGGGAGAGGGAGTATATACAAGCATATCCTCTTGCCTTAAAGCAGAGCAAAATGTACACAGTTCATACTCCAAAGCTTTATGTGTGATGGCAGAGCCTAGGTTTCCATTGAAACTATATCTCCACTTACCTTCTTTCTTTGTAGGACCATACTGTCCTCATGTCCTTACATATTTCACATGAGAGAACTTTCCCCATAAGTCACTTGCACTAAATCTGCATTCTAAGCTCTGCTTCTAGGGAACCTGATCCAACACAGCACATACTATTTATAATTTATTGAACACTTACCGAGTGATAGGCATATGTGTGCTTTACACATTACTTAATTTTATTCTATAAATTTCTCAGTAGTGTGAAAATTATCTCCATATTATGCGGCAGGAAACTCAGGCTGAATAAAGTTGAATAATATGTTTTTAGTTTATAATAATTGGTAAGTTCAAGAATCAAACTCAGATAATATGGCTCTCTGCTCTCTGCTTTTTCCTGTATTCTTCACTATCCATGTATTATAATTTTATCCAGGAAATTAAAAAAAGATCTATTAAAGTATACTTTTCTAGTGAAATGGAAGTTGATATGCATTTTATTTTCCAAACATTGATGTAATTTGTTTAAAACAAAGGTAAGATTTTATGAGTCATATAATTTCCATAGTGGACAAGTGTGGATTCCATTAAAAAGGAAATAAACATGTGTATAATACCTTCATTTTCTTGAAGGGGAACATTTTATAGAAGTTGGAAAATAGCAAGGAGGGAAAAGATCATGTCAGCACAATGTTATTGGTCATATACAACGCAGTCTTACGTTTCATAGAGATTTCAACACAGGAAATGGGTATATTAGGAACTGCCTAATTCATAGTTTTCCCCACTCAGGTATAGTGGTTTCTTTGAATGACTCTGAGGGGAAAGTTGTAAGCAGTATTTTTATACCAGCTTCAATAATGCATATTTCAAAGCCAAAACTAGTCAGCCATTTAACTGTTTACATTGTCAACATTCAGTGGGAAAATAAGTGTCAGGAGGTCCCCACCCACAAAAGCACGTGGCCTTTCATTATAATATTCAGAGTCTCGGATTAGATAGGGAATGTTATATTTTTTTCTCTTCTATACAAGAAATCTTAGTTTTCTGTCATCTGAAAAATAACACCCTCACCCTTAACTACTCAGCCACTTAAAAGAGTTATACAATACTATTATATTAGAAACATAGTGGGGAGGACCCATGTCTTTTCCATCATTATATAGGCAAATAGCAAAGTAGTTTTCACAGAGCAGAACATTAATTAAATGGACTGTGGTTTCCTATAACATCGGAAAACATTTCATGTAGCATTTTAAAAAAAGATTCTGATTGCCATAATATCTTGTCAAATAACTAGCGATCTTTATACCCCTAAAAGTCTATGAGCAACTGATTGTCTCAAAGAATCCTTTCACCCATCTTTTTTAAAGAGAAATTTAAACATACTTAATGCTTCCTTAAAAACTATCAGCAAAAGTATTGCATATTTTCTATACCTATTTTATTTGAAGTTTTGGCTTCAGCAGTTACAAATCTACTTTAGAAATCATATTATTTATTAAATAATTGTCATGTTCCAGTTAGTGTGCCAATGTTTAATCTATATTTTCTTTTCAATACTAAATCAATATTAAGATGAGGATATTCTCTTTTTTATGGTACTGGGGGTTGAACCTATGGGCATTCTACCTCCAAGTTACAACTCCAGGCCTATTTTATTTTCTGTTTCAAAACAAGGTCTAGCTAACTTGCTGAAGGTCTGGCTAAGTTGCTGAGGCTGGCCTCAAACCTGTGATCCTCTGGTTTCAGACTCCCAAGGACTGGGATTGCTTGGCAAGATAAAGGTATTCTTTTAATCCCCACATTACAGAGGAGGACATTATGGCTTGGAAAACATAAGGAGCTACCTAATTCATAGGTTTTCCTGACCATGAAAATCTTTTACAATCTATAGTAAGCAGTGAATCTGGAATTTGAGTCTAGTTATTGTTGATCTCCAACTTCTATTTTTTTAATCACTGAACTATATCAAATCCTCTAACATCAGTATTGTACCTCTCTTCCCATTATTAAAATTATCATCTGCTGCTCACTCTCCATTGAGTCCCCACATAAAAGCATGTGAAAAGTCTTCCATAATTCCTTTTATTTTTTACCTCAAAGCAAAGCACACGGGGGCTGGGAGTAAAGCTCAGTGGTAAAACATGGGCTTAGAATGTGTCAGACCCTGGGTTCAATCCCCAGCATCAAAACAAAAAAATGGCAAAAAGCACAAGGTTTACACATTTTATTCTGTAAATTATTACTTATATTCATCTCTTTCTCACCATTAATTTTGTCATTTCTGTATCCTGCCTTTTCATTGCCTATTGTCTGAATTCAGTTGACCTCCCTGTCTCATATCTCTTCCTTCATCCCTTCAGATACATACTTATCCCCACATACTGCTGCCAGGGAGTTTGCAAAATGTGCTTGTATATGTATGTACATGTGTACATACACAGTCAACATATACATATATTATACACACATATACATATATGAATATATGAAATTAGAAGGCATTCATGAGGTTATATTGATTCCTGAATTAAATCAGATTACCTCTTTTTTAACACATGCTTTTTTTAAAAAAATAATTTATCCAAACCATAACTATGCCAACAGCATCTGCACTGTTGATCCCCTGAAAGCTTTAAAGGAAGCAATTTTCAAGAATTTTTATTCTTTGAGTAGCTGTTATATAAACTGCTAATTTTTCTAAAACCCTATTCCCTCCCAAGACATAGCCCTGAGATTACATGTCAAAGCAGTAGGCTTGTGGGAATATGAATGTGTATACTAAGTAAATAATACTTAAACTTGGGCATTGAAAGTATTGGGGTGGGGAGCCCATAGGGACAAAGACAGAGAGAAGTGCTTTTTTCTAGAGGAACAGGATCAATAGCAAAGTAAATTTAAGGCCTAAATGGAGAAAAATAGTGAATCATTTCACAATCATTTGACCAAAGGGAGAAACAGGACACCTAGAACAAGATTCCGTTACACCAAACAGCATTTGAAACCTGAGATCAAACTTAAAAATAGAGTTGTAAGTGTGAGCAGGAAAGTCTAATCTTCTAATATTTTAGCTACATTTAAAGAAAATTACTCCCAGAAAATTGCTATGGGATTAGTACTTCAAGCCTTCTTAGGCTATGCAGTTCGACTAAATCAATTCCAAAAGTGTATCATAAATTTTCTTTCTCTTTTTTTTGTGGTACTAGGGATTGAGCCCAGGAGCTACATCCCCAACCCTATTTCTTAATTTTTATTTTGAAACAGGTTCTCACTAAGTTGCTTAGTGCCTCCCTAAATTGCTGATGCTGGCCGTGAACCTGTGATCCTCCTAGACAGGAGACCAGACTCCCAAGTACTGGGATTACAGGTGTGCACCACCATGCCTGGCTATAAATTTTCTAATAAGTACTTTCAATAAAATGAAACAAAAAAGCAGCAAAAGTGCTTTGGGGCTGAAGGTCTCCACTTAATTTGCACCGACATGTTACATAGGAAAAACTTAGTGCTTAAGGAATGGTCATATTCCTTGGAGAGTTCAGACTATTTGGCTATACATACCTGTAAATCTCATAAAATTCACATACACACTTTTTCAGGCAGTAAATTAAAATAGTTTCAAATCTCATGAATATTGTGTATGCTACAGAACTACCTTAAACATTTGTATCTATTTAATAAATGGCTTTTACATAAGCTTATGATCCTAATAATTAGACCTACCTAAAACATTTTAGTGTAAATGCTTTGCTATGAAACCATTTGTGGTCTGCTCTAAGAAAAGAAAATTGCAAAATAAGCCGTAAGTGCTACCCTTGATAAAATGGTACAAATTCTGCCAATTATAATAATACTACAAATTCAAAGGCCCAAATGAACGACCATAAGTTTTTTCAGTTGGAAAAGTATAAGTCTGATAAGATTCCAGTTTCCAAATCAGTGGCTCTATTTAGCATGCTTAATAAAAGTTAAATTTAAAATATTTTCTAGGGGAAAAATCATAATCATGTAATAAAGCCCATTTGTTAGCAATAATGTAGAGAAAACAGACCCACTCAAAGCAAAGTGAATCCATCTTCACAAACCCAAACCCACCAACCTTCTTGGTAAACGTCCTATACATTCAGTCTTTTGTTTTGTTGTATTAGAAGAGTATAGCTCCTGCTCTATAAAAGGCAGACCTTTGCTCTGAAACTCATGTCCCCAAAATAAGCCCCTTTAAGAACCTCTCTGCACCAGTTACTCCTTTTTCTCCCTATACTATCAATGGGACTCTTTCTTCTGGATCATTCCCATTAACATCAAACTGAGTTAATATTACCTATCTCAAAACAAAACTTCACTGACTCCAGGTCCTACACTACTGTCAATCAATGTCTATGCTACACTGCATTGCAAAAATCTTCAAAAATAGCAATTTCTGCTGGGCATGGTGGTACATGCCTATTATCCCAGTACTTGGGAGGCTAAGACAGGAGGATTGCAGGTTCAAGGCCAGCCTCAGAAACTTAGTGAGGCCCTCCACAACTTAGTGAGACTGCTTCAAATTAAAAAATAAAATACGGCTGGGAGTTTAGCTCAGAAGTAGAATGCCCCCCCACACACATAAAAGCTGTTTCTCCTTATCTTTCCTGATACACCTTTTTTTTTTCTTTGTTCAAACAACTTGAATATCTTTCTAAAAAACCAGTTTCCACAGATCCAGACACAGCGGGTGCTTTCTGAGTCCATACCTAGTTTCTCCATTATGGACCATATGCTCCTTCTCCAATGTCCTTAACGTGGGTTCTTGTAACAATTTTTAAGCCTTTCTTTCATCTTTCTAGCTTCTCTTTCTATTAAGAATCAGATAAAATCCTGCCTTTCCTATTGTGGTTGGCAAGACCCTGCATGGTCTAGTCTCTGCCCATATTTCCATCCTCACCTTTAAAAAATCTCAGCCTACTTCCTCCAAAAAATGTTCCCCTATTTCAAATCTGAATTAGTTCTGTTCAATTACCTAACCATAGTATGATACACTCTCTCTTTCTCTCGTACATTGAAGATCTTGTCTGCATGCGAAATTTCCAATGGCTCGAACAGCAAGGAAAATTCCAGCATTTTTAATGACAAAATATTGGTAAACTAGATTTCCTTGTACACATATTTTTTCTTCAGCTCCAAATTTTTATCATACTACTTCTGATTACCTATAAGTCACTTACTACCATTTCAGCAGTATTTGTCTACTTTATTAAATTTTATTTAAAACATTTTAAGACTTATGAAAACAGTTATCACTATTTTATAAACAAAGGGTGGAAATAAATATTCCAAATAATATTGAAAATCTTAAATTCGATCTGGTCACATTTTAATTAAGGGAAATCATGTTCTCCTTGGATGCTTCAAAATTATATGTTCTTATTATGTGTTTTATATCACACCTACCAAGGTAGTTCTATGAGGCAACCTATGAGACTATCTTCCAGGCATCCTATAAAATCAGATAGGAAGCATACACAACCTGGAAGCCAGTGGGTAATGCAATTTGGGGAAGTATAACAGGAGGTTGAGGTGAAAAAAAGAATGTTTGACCCAGGACTAGCACAGAGTTGGAGATAACAACCATTCTGCCAAATATAGCCATTTTCTTTGCAACAGACATTTATTAGAATCCTATTTTTTCCATCATTTGGTTTCTTCTAAAGATGTAAATGGGAGTAAAAGGAAACTCTCTATATGTTTCTATAATATGTAAGTAATAAAGAGTCATTTTTATCCCTCACAAATACCTTTATAGGGAACATGTTAATGGTTATGTTGTCAATATTAACTGTGCCTTCAGTGTATACATTTGAAGCTTCTGGATGAAATGTACTCACGCTCACTTTCCCATTGCGATTGTCTTCTTCTCTCACTGCCAAGGCCTTCAGAAAATTATCTTGCAGGTCTTTACCGGCACTTGTTAGAGCCCTGTATAAAAAGGTCATCAGTTATGTTAGATAACCAGTATGTTTAAAACATTCTGAGGCTAATAACATATTTGTTTATTCCAAGTTATAATCTCCTTATAACATAGAAACCATATACAAACAATCATTATAATCTACTAGATCCCGTGATTTAATTTCATACAGTTAGAGTCTTCATTTGCAAATAATCTGAATCATATATAAATAATATACATATCTATATCAATATTCATGCCAGATACAATTAATTTTACTTACATGAACATTTTATTTTTTATAACACCATGAGAGGTCAACATACTTATACCCCTTACTTCCTACTAAAAATTAAGTTGTCTACAATTTATGTATAATTTATTAATTTAAGGAAATTAAAATACTAAAAACAACTAAGCCAATGCAGTTAGTGAAGTACAGCATTAATTTAACTCTATGAGCAGAGATAATCACAGCAAGAAAGAAAACTAGGTTGAGATATCTTCGTCAGATAAAAGGAAGCATTAAGAATTCAAAAGAAAAATAACTTTCTCTGGAAATAAATTTTGAAGGAAAATTTATCACAAAGATCTCAAGCAACATTGAACCACATCAAGAGAGTTTAAGAGTGACTTGTGAAAGAATAATCCTGTCTTCATAGGGCAATTTAATATATATTCAACATTCTTTCTGATTATGTGTCTATTATGTACCAGGAACTGTACCAGGGCGCCAGACTGAATAAGACATGGTTCCTGCTGTCAAGTTGCCTGTGGTCTCATAGAGGTAAGCAGAAGTGTAAACACAATGGTATACTATGTGACAACTGTATGGACAGAGATATGGATAGAGTATTAAGGGAGTTTATAAGAAAATATACTACCCACTCAAGGAAAAGTCAATTAATCTTACATCTAAAAGCATGTTAAAAGATGAGACAGTATTAGCCATTCTGGGAGAAAGGAAAAAAGTTATCAGTAACTATAAAGGAATAAGATGTATAAAAGAATACAGATGTAGAATCGCAAGGCAACTTTAGGTAATGGCAAACAGAAAGTTAAGGCAGGAAGTGAAGGAGAAACCACATTTTAATAAAAGTTAACATTTTATAGACCTATAGCTATAGATATTTAATAGGGCCACACAGCTAGTAGGAGCAGAACCTGAGTTCAAAGCCAGGCGATCTGGTGGTAGATCTCACTCCTGGAATCACTGGGCCATAATGTCTTTCAGGGAATGCCGTACGCTACTTAAGAAGGTTGAACCTTGTCTTCCGGAAGGTGTTGAACCACAAGAGTTTTAAGTAAGGAAATAAGATGGTCAAATTTGTGTTTAGAAAGAACATTAGCAGCTTTGAGAAATGGGGCAGGAGGAGAGCAACACTGCAGTGATTGATTAGGGCATTTTTTTTTCAAAGTTTTAGCATAAGATGACAAAGATACAATTTAAAGTAGTGGGGTAAGGACAGGAAGGAAAGGATAGACTTGGAAAATATTTGAGGTAAAAGGGATCTGGTGATTGCCTGTGGTGATGAGTTAAGGAGAGATTACTACCAGGTTTCATTAAATAAACTCGGGCAGTTATAATATGAAAGCTACTAATTATTTTGATGATCTGGAAACACAACCTTTTAAACTGATCATAACTTGTCTGCTTTTGCTTCTCTAGCTTTATGCTCCTTGGCTTGTAGTATCAATACCAACTAATAATGCAAACATCCAAATATACATGAAAATAGCTACTAATTGGTACCATTGAAGAAAACATATTTGAGAATATTTTAATCTATTGTTCCATCCAAAAATGAGTCTTCCTCATTATAATATACCCTATATACTGTTCCAATATTATATTGAAAATCCATAAGAGCACACTGTTCCTTGTTTACATCTAGTGTGTATGTGTGTTGTGTGCGTGTGTGGTACTGGGATTGAACCCAGGGGTGTTCTACCTCTGAGCTACACACCAGCACTTCTTATATTTTTAATTTTGAAGCACGGTCTTGCTAAGTTACCATGCACTGGCCTTTAAACTGTGATTGTCCTGTCTCAGTCTCCCAAGTATTGAGATTACAGGTGTGTGTCACTGCACCCAGCTTATATCTAGTACTTTAATTTTCTTAAATTAATAAATTATACTTAAGTCATAGACACAGATGTACATCATTTCATACAAACTCTATTAGGAAGATGGAAATATTCTTATTATATAAATTGGGAACAGGGAGGGTAAAGGTCCAAAGCTATTTTGCAGCAGAGAAAAAATTACATAAATAATCCTTCTTACAGCATGCTACAGCGGAGAACGTGAAACTTTTCTGTGGGAAGAAATATTAGAAAAGAAGGAAAGTTGATGTAGAATGTGTGCTAAGGAATTCCTAAATCTTTAACATGCATTACTCTTATTTAACTAGGTTTATTTAACAGCTGGTGACCTGAGAAACCTTGCTTAAATAAATATTACAAAGAGTTGCTTCCCCAAGAAGTGAAAGAGATCTGTTACAAAATCTTAGGACTATAAGTTTTATAAAGGCAAATACTCCATCTTTGTTGTTTATACTCAGCTACACTTTCAAAATGGGGTAAAAGTTGTATGAATGAGTTAATTTTTACCAATTGTGTTTAATCATTAACTAAAGGTATTTATATACTCCTACATGAATGATGACACGCATCCTTAATCCTCAACTGTTAGGCTACTGGTTTTATAAGTATGTTGTTTATGTACCCTATTGAACATATTCACATTTTCACATTATTACATTAACACTTGAATAACAAAAGAGAAAAAATTGGAGAAGTGTGGAAGTAGAAACTTACTTTGAAGAGTTATTAGTATGAGTTCATTTAAATTATTTTAATAAATATTGGTGGGCCGGGCGTGGTGGTGCACGCTTGTAATCCCAGTACTGTGGGAGGCGGAGACCGGAGGATCCGGGTTCGCGGCCAGCCTCAGCTCGTTCTCTCTCTCTCTCTCTCTCTCTTCTCCTGTCTCTCTCTCTCTCTCTCCCTCTCTCTCTGTTCTTAGTGAGGCCTCTGCAACTTCATGAGACCCGGTTTCAAAATAAAGTATAAAAAATAGGGCC
>PVJS01011090.1:0-46509 GCA_004027185.1 Glis glis | reverse complement strand
TGTGTGTGTGTGTGTGTGTGTTTTACTAGGGATTAAACCTGGGGCCTCATGTGTGCCAGGCAAATGCTCTGCCACAGAGCTACATCCCCAGTGCTTACACTGAAGTGTTAAAGTAGTAATCACCACCTCCCCCTCAGCTCTTAGGTTATTTCATGCTCCTTCCCCTGACTTGTGACTCATTTTCTTTTCTTTATTCTCTCTGGATTATTAGGTTACTTATTATGGAGCTTCACCCTGCTGGGTGTAATATTCACTCATTTAATGCCTCTTTAATTGTTTAATACTTTAGATTACTATCTTTTCCTCCTCCTGTAAAACTCAGATCTGCTCTGGTGCACGCTCCCTAATAAATAATTCCTAGATCTGATGTTAAAAGGTAATCTTTAACTTAGAAGTCCCTGTAATTTATATATCACTAAAAATAGGGACAAGTGTAAGCTTATTCTCAAGCAAATGGAAGATTGTGCATATCAATTTCAATTTATGTTACTATAGATATTTTAACTATTAAAGTATCTTTCTACCACCATTTCTCCTCTAATATAAAAGTAATGTACATTTCAGAATCACTTCACAGAATAAAAAGTTAGGAGGCCAGTATTGGTAATAAGTTTGATATAGCTAACTAGAAACTGCATATCATTTCAGAGGCCTGATTTTTCTCTCCTGGGCATTCTGTATTGTTCTAAGATACATGTGGGATTTCATTCCATTTGCCTGACACTCAGGGCCATAGCCCCTCAGAGAGATCCTTAACCCCATATGTTCAGGGACCAGGTAGACTCAGTAGATGGGCTGTAAGCGATCTGTGGTCCCCTTAAGTTGTTTGTGAAATGTTGCTTGTGTGTGTGCAATTAGTTGGGGGTGGAGGGGTCTATTTCTTTCATCAGGTTTTCAAAGGGATTTATGATCCCAAAGAGGTTAAGAACCCATGGTAAAGTGTATATAAAGCATAAATTATTATTCCCATTTTACAATTAGGGAACGTTGAGGAATGGAAAATGACAGTAGCTGATTTGCTGCTTAAGAAAATTGGATTAGGTGTCATAGCTCCCTAACCTCTTAATGCTATAAGCGATTAGTTTATTAAGAACACTGAAACATATTAAAAAATGAGGGAATCTGGCCCAAATTGGGGTCTGTAGGGAGCTGCTTGCCTCCCCAAGATTTACCCAGTGAGGGTCCTACACTCGTGTTGGAGTGGGCCTTTCTCCACTAAACCACCATATGCTTATGCGGTTGGATATGAGAAATGGGCATTCTCAAGAAACCACCAGTACCCCAGTGGGGAAAGGCTGCAGTCCAGATAACTGACATGTTAACAAGGCAGAAGCACTTAACTTTGGTCTGCCTTAGGTGGCAAAGGAAACCAGAGAAAACAAGTATCGGGGCTCTACTATCAAGGTAAATCGCAATACATCCTTCCCCCATGACTCTTCCCCACATCCTCTCTGTAGACTCTCTGAAGTTAACACTAGGGAACCAGATTCAGGAGGGATTCATTGTTAAGAACTGCAAACAGATGTGTTTTTAAACTGCATAGACTCTGGAAAGCCCTGGGCATCAAGAAATGGACCAATGTGTTCTCTTGAGTGGCAAACTACACGTTTTCTTCCCCGCCACAAAGCCTGGCCCTCGGTTCAGAGGGTCCACTGTGTGGATGCCCTTTTAACTGTAGATGTCAGATCTGGTTACTAAAGTTGAATTTCCTAAATCTGTATCTCAGATATTTGTTTTCCACATTAACTAGACATTATTGACAACCATACAAGATTTCTGAAACCTAATGTCCTGGGTATCAAAGAGATATTGGTGTTGGTTATTCTTTTGAGGGTTAGTTTCTAATATGTGCTGGAATTAATCTTCTTCCATCCATATTCCTAAATCACCTAGTTCACACCTTAATTGTAACACTTTTCACTAATTTATTTGAGTTAACATGTTTAATCTCCCTTGCTTAGACAGTATGTTTCTTGAGGGGGGGCCCATGTCTTCCTCACCTTTTTCAGTAGATACTTCTAAAGTAGGCAAATAGAAATTGGTTCTAAATAATCATTTCATCCCATTCAGAGTGACCAGTTTGCCAAGAACTCTAACTGCCTTAATCTTTTTAATCATGGATAGTATTGTTTCTTTATTTTCCTTCTATAGATTTTAACATGATTAAAAAGAGTTCTGGAGAACTAGATAATTATTACAATGAAAATCAATGTTTCTTTCAAAAACCTCCCGTTTCCAGGTGCAAAGTCCTTCTTGGATGCAACCTCAACCATACATCCTACAGCACCCCGTAAGTTTTTCGTCCTGTGGCTTATTCTGCAAGTAAGCTCTGTGTGTGTATTCTCTGGGTTAGAACCATTTTCCAAAGGTGGTGCAGGATGTGGGAAATTTTAAGCATGGAATTTGAAAAACGTACAAGTTAATGATAAGACTTGCACTTTCGTTTCTCTTAAAAATGAATTAGTAGTAAGCACTAAGTTACTTTTCTATAAGAACTGAAAATATATATTCTGATAGAGGCAGAGTGCCATTCTCTTCCTCATACCAGTTCAGTAGGAGATCATTCAACTGAGTGGCTAAATCTTTTACAATGCTTGGGATGAAACAGCTCTCACTTTTTACAGTCTGTTTAGTGCAAACATAAAGTAAAAGCAGAGATTTTCATCAGTGTCACTTACCCTTTCTATGGAAATTAGGAACGCTAAAATAGTATTGCATTCTTTCCAAATAACAAATGTGATTTTCTTCAGTGACTTCAGCATTTGTAACTCCAATGTATATATAGTATTACATCCTTCTAAATGAGTTACCCTTCACCTTTTTATATAATATACTTAATGTGTTTTTCAAAGATACACAGAACCCAGTTTATTGAATCACAACAGGGGTTTAAAAAGTTGAAAAATGAGAACAGAGAACAAAATCACAAAGCCAACAATGCCAACAGTGACCCACACTCTTGCCGCAAGGAGGCCATAGATTTGGTCCTAAGCTTTCTAGTAACCAATGCAGAATAGGAATTCTGATGCACACGACAGTGCAGTGTTTACAAAATAGATGTGCTGCTTAGAAAAAGAACTCGACTCTTGATCTTAAGATAGGATGGGAATTTGTCCCAGGATACCTCCTGAAGTGGGCACTACAATGTTTGAGCATATGTATGAAAAAGCAATCCAGGGATAACAAGTTCTGAACAGGAAGTGCTGAGATGACCTTTAAGAAGCCAAGAAAATCTGTTTAGGTGATAACACAGGAAAAGAGTTCTCTGATGATGTATGGATGGATATATATTATGTGATATATACGCATATATATTTATACTTGTACACATACATGCACACATATACACCCACAAGTCCACACATACCTACACATGTAGACTTAACACATCTCACTAGTCCATACATGTGCATAGCAATCTGTGTCCCTGATACTTCATGCTACCCTATTTTGAAATGCTGAAAACCAACCCATTTCTAATTTGGGGACTTCCTAGCACAGTACCTCCTCCAAATGGTGCCAATAAGTGAAAAAAAAAAAAGATCAGGAAACTCCCCATATTCTGAACTCCTGAGTCATTTTTATGTTACTACATGCTTTTTGACAATGCACATTAAAATGTCTTTTTTTTTTCATTTTGGCAACTTTGAGAGACAAAGACTGCACATAGTTTAGATCTTTGAGAAGACATGAGAAATGTGTGCAGAAGGTCTCTATCTGAGAATTCATTACCTTTCCCCGCCCAGATTCAAATATTGCCTGCCTGCATACCTCCCTCTGCCTGACCATGGGTATAATTATCAATAATTAGTTTGTCAGTACATTAATAATTTATTTAAGGGATATCAGTTACAGTGATACCAAAACATACATTAGTACTTGTGAAGCATGTCAGAATATTTGCTTTTTTCAGGTAACTGTTGATTGCAAAAGTAAGAAGAATGGTAAAAATCTGTAGAGTATTATATATGAAAAATTAGACAACTCAAAAGTCCAAAATTAGTTCATTAAATTTTGGTTATATAGTGTATCATGATCTAAACATTAAAAACAATGATAATGACAACTATGTGATAAGTTACTGTTTATAATAGAATGCTAAGTTAAAAACAAAAACTCAAGATAGGAAATTGTCCATCTTCTCCAACTATGTAAAAATGGACAAAGGCTGGAACTGGGCATACTTCTGGGCAGTTGATAGCAGTGGTTATATTTGGCTGGATTATGGGTTTTTTTTATTTCCTCTCTTTTTTTAATATATTTGATGTTTAATGACCAGCATTTTTTTCACATAAAATAGAAGACCCTGGAATTAGATTATTAATCACATCTAAATTGGCTTCCATCCCCTGGCACCAAAATCACATGAAGTTCTGAGAAACACTAAATGAATGAAGAATGTACTCTCCATCCCAACAACTTAGTCTTGAGCCAAATGCCTATCTGTATAGAACATTTTCAAACAAATCACTGTACTGAGTCTATTGTTATGCTGCTACAGAAAACATCAACTGTCTTTTTTAAGAGAGCATTTTGTAACCCTAGGCAGCCTATGATAGTCATGGCCTGTGTTTCCTGTTATAGCTCCTCCTGCTGGGCCTGCTGCTTCACAGTTAAGGAACTGGAAGGTTGGATACAGGGATATCTGTGAAGTGAATGCCAAAGTACCTTTTCCCCTACTGCTCTTAGAAAAATCCCAACAAAGCAATCTAGAAGATTTTAGGAAGTTGTTTATGTTACCCCTTACAAGTTTGAAGGACATTATTTTTGCTTCACATCCCTCAACAAACAAAGGGATTTCCTTTGCAAAAAGGTAATTACAGAATCTTAACTCTCCTTCAGTTTGTCTTCTGTTGCTCTTGTCTCACCTCCCCAGGGTGCCGTGCTAACTCCCTCGATGGAGCACACCATGTCACTACAGCCTGCATCTATGATCAGCCCTCTGGCCCAGCAGATGAGTCACCTTTCATTAGGCAGCACCGGAACAGTAGGTGGCAAATTAATACCATGTGTCTCTGCAAATAGAGGAGGGCAAATTAACACAGCCTGTGCCAGCCCTATCGTCTCACAGGCTCTGAATGCCAAAGATTATGTCTGCCCCTCTTCCCCACCCCGCCATCCACAAATACTCGAGTGTTTCCTGATTAATTGATGGACTGAAAGTCTGTTCTCTGGGTATCTCTCTTTTGCCAAAATATCATGACCACATGTGGCCACATCCAACTTTACAACTATTGTCATTCGTGACACTGTTTTGGGGTCATGAAGCACTGGCTTCGTGCGGCAAAGGATGAAGATGACACATGGTGGTAAAGGCGGGGGATATTTCCTCACTTAGTTCTTCTTTTGTGGAATTTGGGAGCACTGAGTCATGATCTTTGTAACGACTTATTTCACCGGAGTCCAGGGGACTTGGTTGGGTAATGAGGTTGAGATGGTACAAGACCAACTTCCAGGTTGGTATGCCAAGAGTAGATGTAAGAGGTGGCTAAAGGCAGTTGACTCAGCCTGTTATCTGTGATGGCTCAAAAGAGCAAAGGGCGGTGCATTTGCCCCTCTTACACTCAGATCCAGCAGCAGCTTCTTGTGAAGGCTAAACAAGGGCACACATAGCCCTGAGATTGACTAGAAATTCCTTCAGCCTTTGGGAAAAGGTGACTGTCAGCATCAGGAAAGCAGGACTCCCTGGCCTAATCTGTGGAGCCCGTTGGGTCTTCGCCTATAGAAACAATACTCGTGACCAATTCAGGGAGCTGCTAGAAAATAACAAGGTCTTCTGCAGAGAGATTTCCTAAAATAACACATTAGTGATAATGAAATATTGAGGATGAGAAACTTCCATGCTCTTCTCCCATGTCCTTTGTTAGGAAATCCAAAGAAACATGGAATTTTTAGTTGGACAAATTCAAAAAGTAGAAAACATGGCTGGGCATGGTGGCACATGCCTATAATCCTAGTACTTGGGAAGTTGAGATAGTAGGATTGCAAGGTCAAGGCCAGCCTCGGAAATTTAGGGAAACCCTGTTTCAAAATAAAGAGAGCTGGGGGTGTATGTAGCTCAGAGATAGAACACTCCTGGGTTCAATCCCAAGTACCACAAGAAAAAAAAAAGTAGAAAAAAATTGACTTTGCTCTTCATATGACATGTGTATATATACTAATTAAGCTTTCAGGGTATCCTTTTTAAATTTCTTCTTTGAGACTTCCAGATAGTTTATATCCTCCTTAAAATTCCCCAGGTAGGAGGGAATTCAACTATGTTATCAAGTGGGTTAGTCTGCTCCAGGTGGGGACCAAGCAAACTAAGATACCTTCTAACTTTGGCTATGTTTAATAAAGGACCAATGGTACCAGAAAAAAAAATCCCCAGGTACTCTGATTTTTGCATAGCTTGTCACTGCCTGTCCTGACCTGACTCTTCTTTTCAGTACATGCCCGCAACATCAGCTATGCAAGGAGCCTACCTGCCACAGTACACACACATGCAGACGACGGCGGTTCCTGTCGAGGTGCGTACAGAGCGGCCGAAAGCCATTCCAGCAATAGGTAGTTTCAGAAATGGTTGAATTAAATTGAACCCAAAAGTGTCAAAAGTCAAACATTTGCATGAAGAATTGAATTTAGAGGGAATACAAATTAGGGTAACAACACCCAGGCACATCCCCCAAGACTCCCAGAAATCTTTTCCAGGCTGGTAGTATATTTTATACCCCTTCAAAGTTCTGTCTTATCACCCCTAAAATCAGATACTCAAAAGCATGTTATGGTAAAATTCGAGTTTGCAACCCTAGTACTAATGATTGTATCAATGATGATACTGACAAAAAGAAATCAGATGTAATTCAGATAGTTAATGAAAAAGAAAAGCTGCTGTTTCAAAACTGTAACAGGGATGAGGGAGAAACCACACCTATTTTTATAGAAGCTATTAGTATAGCTAAATAATTCTTGGTTCTTGTTATGGAAGAAATATGAATTATGATTGGACAGGAAGCTTAGCATTTTCCTGCAAAGTACCCTTAAAATTCCAAAGTAATTCATTAGTGCTGTTGATCTCACTCATTAGGCAGATCCCAAAGGTCCCATTTCCAGGAAGGGACGTGGAACTGTGGTTTGTCAGTATTTACTTTTGATGATTGTGCAATTATGGACAACCACAATTACCCAGACCCATGATTTCTTATCTGCAATTCTGAAACCCTCCAAAAATATTTGGAAATAAAAATTCTCTTTGTAATGACTTTAGCAAAAAGCTGACCTTTGGAAAAACCCAGCTTGAACTGAGATGATATCTTTATCCCATGTACTGTATTTATTCATGCCTTTCAGTACAGAACTATTGATGTGTTTCAGTATGAGGTACAGCCCTAGACCCTATTGGGGATGTTCTATGATACACAGCATATTCATACCATGTCTCAGATTCTAAGATCTGAAAATACAGAATTTTAAATCACATCTGGCCCCAGGGGAAAAGAGGTGAAGACACGTGTTTGATAAATAGTAGCTTGATTTAAAAAAAAAAAGACAAGCAAAAGATTTGGATGGGAGGTTGTTAGGTCTCTCAGACATTTCAGCTACTTAGGGAAATGGTTAACCTTAAAAGCTCTACATGATATTACGGAATTACCTTTAAAAAGCACTTGTTTTAAGGTGTGTGCCCTTGACTCAGGTCTAAGTTGCAGAATTGGGATCTTATTGCTAACATGTCTGTCTGTTCTTCTTTGCTATAGGAGGCGAGTGGTCAGCAGCAGGTGGCTGTAGAGACGTCTAATGACCATTCTCCATATACCTTTCAACCCAATAAGTAACTGTGAGGTATGAGGGAAAAGGTCTCCGTAACTGTGGGGCTCAAACCAAACAAAGTCTATGCCTTTTTTTTTAATCAAAATGATGCTTAGCATGACTCAGATTTGTTCATACTTCTGTAATAATGTCTGAGGCATCCATCTTATTGAAATGTTTTAAAAAACCAATGATTTTGTGAACTTGCAGATTCACCATTCTATCCAAAAAGAACAATGCTTTATATTGAAGTCAAATATATATTTACTCTCCCCCACCAAAATAAAACCTGTAACATCACAGAATACCAGGTATCAAAATTGTCATAGAATACAAGTATCCTATACTGTATTGCTTGAATACTCATAAACTAAAGGAAATACAGCATACGATATTGCTTAATCAAACATTAAAAGATTTGCAATATCTTGACTGAGTTTTGATGTCAGTGTCCTTAGATCAAAAGATTATATTCCCAGCTCTCACCTGAACCACAAATTTCAGAGCATTTCCCTTTACCATACATATTGCAGTAAAATGGCTGTGTGGAATCTTGTTTCTCAATTGCCCTCGTGACAATATGTATTATTGATTTCATAAAGTCACCCTTCATCTTTGGAGACCCACATGAATTTGGCTCTGGTTCTCTTAGAGAACAAAGTGTTTTGCAAGTCCCAAGTTTGAAAGCCAGACTCAAGGCATTGAAAGGGGCCATCAGTTCCAGAGTTTGCGTCTCTCAGCCTACCACCAGTGATGAGCACAGCCTTTTTCAAACATAGCTCTTTAAAACAAGAAAAAGATTACACATCTCTGTGGCGTGTTATACAAATCCACAAAAGCATTTGTCTTTTATCTTTCTCTTCCAGATGTACAGAAGGGTGTTCTTACATGAAGAAGGGTGTGAAGGCTGAACAATCATGGATTTTTCTGATCAATTGTGCTTTAGGAAATTATTGACAGTTTTGCACAGGTTCTTGAAAACGTTATTTATAATGAAATCAACTAAAACTATTTTTGCTATAAGTTCTATAAGGTGCATAAAACCCTTAAATTCATCTAGTAGCTGTTCCCCCCGAACAGGTTTATTTTAGTAAAAAACAAAACAGAAAAAAAAAAACAAAAAAAGGACAAAAACAAAAGATTTTTATCAAATATTATGATGCAAAAAAGAAAAAAAAAAAAGAAAACTTCAATTTTCTGGGTATGCACAAAGACCATGAAGACTTATCCAAGTGCATGACCGGATTTTTGTGGTTTTGTTCAGTTTGTGTTGAGCTTGTGTTTTTTTCAGCTGTATGAAATGGGCTTTCTGAAGTTTAAGTAGTCCGACTTCACCCATGGTGTTCTGTGCTTGCCGTGTGAGTGTTGCTGTGACTCAGTGTTACTGTCAGTGTCTCTTTTCTTAGCTTCCGTTTTTCTTTCAACGTAGTGTGAAGTGTCTTATCCTTTTCTATGAATTCCAATTTGCCTTAACTCTTTTGATGCTGTAGCTGTTTCAGTAAAAGTTAGTTCAAACTAATGATGTAGAATGCTTTGACCAAATGAGCTGGTCTATTATGCCTTGTAAAACAGCAGCATAGGGCTTTTAAAAGGTAGTCAATAAAAGTTGCTGAAATTTTGGCTTTTTTAAATATGTAGTAGGTGTTTTTAATGATTCTTCACATAATGTGTAAGGTAGTGAAATGCAAGAAGGGAAAAAAATGTTTTGTGTGAAACACATTTTTCTGACTGGGGAACTTTTAATAGGGTCAATTGTTTGTAAGGCTGAATGCCGACAGTTTCCTCCGATAGTTTGACTGATTTAGGATATCTGCTGTATGATGCAATGTAAAGTCTTTTTTGCCTTTTTTCAGGAAAAAAAAAACTAACTTGATGTTCTAGATTTAGTGTAGGTAGTGTGGGGGCTGGGGGTGGGGGGCGGGGGAGGGGAGTCACTGAATGTTTTGTCCTTCCTTTATACTAATGATAGTGCTTTAGAATGAGAATTATGCCTGCGATCTGGCAAACCGAAAAAAAAAATGTTGCTATTGCAACTAAATGGCAAAAGCTAAAAGTAAGGATTTCTCTTCAAACATAAGCTGAGATATGAATAGAAGCGAAATGATTGGCTACTAGCTCTCTCTCTCTCTCTCTCTATTAGGTAAATTTGAAAAATAAAAATGACTTGGCACTTTTAAAGGTAACTTCACCAAAGACCGAAGAGCCAGTAACCAGTAGCTCCATCTTGTCTCAGCATCACATCTTCTCTGCTCTTTATTTTTGCCGGACCAGTTTGCGGTTAGGAGAATGTGCCTTTTTTGTACCTTTGCATTTAGGTTTTATAATTTTAATTGATGTATGGACACACACAAACAAACAAAAAACCATGAAGGAAGATTTGGATCCAAGCAGTGCCACACTTTCCATCATCACTACAAGTGTTCAAGTGTAAAGAAAACAAATTTTGAAACTATGAAATTCCTGATTCATAAATACACAGTTATTTCTACTTTAGTACATATGAGATAATTCACTGTTATGAAAGCTCTTTTATTATGACAATTGCATATGTTTTAAAAGCAATGGTAAATTAAGTTGTCTTCCAAAACTGTGTACTTGTCTGGTCAGCTGTGTATGATCAGTTATCTACCTCAGAGTCTATTTTCTTTTGTGCTGGGACAGGTTGCTGGCCCTCCCTGTTTCCACAGACCAAATCCTCCTAGCTCAGGAGCTAGGGCTAAGCAGTTATTTCTTTTGAGTATTTTTTAGTTCTTAAATTTTATTGCTTGTATTTGATGATAGATGTCAGTGACATTTCATAGTTTCAAAAGTCCTTGCTGCTCTGAGAAGTGTAGATGCTAGTGAAAATTACGTAGTCATAAGAGAAATGTGTTTTTGTTTTGTTTTTGTTTCCTTTTTTAAAGTTGTGGTATTATTGGTTCTATGCTCCCTGAAATATTACTGCTTTGTGAAAGTCCAGACTGAATGCAGCGCCCTCCGTGTACTTAGTACATTTATAAACCTGGATCTCTCACTACTTGATATTTTTGCATTAGTTAAGACAGAAATTTGATAGCTCAGTTAGAGTGGAGGGGAAATCTGCTGCTAGAATTGTCTGAACTAAGTGCCATACTCGTCTGGGTAAGATTTGGGAAACATAACCTCTGTACATAAAAAAAAAAAATCAGTTAAACATCACATAGTAGACAGCCATTAAATTATAAAAAAATTAATTTATGAAGAAAGACCTTTTGTACAGATTGAAAAAAAAAGATTTTCATAGAGATATCTATATGATCAAGAGAGTTAATTTTTTATTTTTGTTTTACTAGTGCCACAAACTTGCCAGTGGTAACTTATTTGTCCGGTCAAGATAACTGTAGTTTTCTTTCCTAGGACTTGTTGTTAAACGCCAAAAGACATTTTTGAACTGTACATTTGATCAGATTGTTAGCTTTTTCTGTTTTATTTCTTTTGAGAACCTTTGAATAAAAAACATCTGAAACTTTATTCTTCCTGACAGTGTTTTTTTAGCAACCATTAAATGTATATCAGAATTTCATTTCACTTCTGATCTCTCTCTTCGGCGCAGTAGATTGGTTTGGAAGTGAGTTGAAAATTATGTCAGATTCAGTATGTATTCAAAATGCATTTTCTTGAAAAGAATTAGAAAACTTTTCTACCCTGTTATGGTTTGGATCTAGAATGTCCCCCTAGACCTCAGGTAGACAAAGCAGCTATGTTGGGGGCGGGGCTTGGTTGCTGGAGGGGTCCCTGAGGGTGTGGCCTTGGGGGTTATATATGGTCCCTCCTCCCCACACTCTCCCTTTCTTCTGGCCTCCATAACGTGAGAGCAGAGCCCTTGTGTTCTTCTTGCTCTCCTCCCGTACCATGCCCTGAGTTCCGCAGACTTCACCCAGCCTAATATGGACCCCTGAAATCTCCAGAACGGTGAGCAAATAAATCTCCTTCCTCTGAGTTGTGTGGTCAGGTGTTTTGGATCACAGCAGTGATAATGCTGATGGAAACAGACCCCCCCCCTTTGCTGGTTATTTAAATCTGTGTAATGACTAGAGACATCAACCATCAGCCCACCATGGCTCAGCGAAAGTCCAGCCCAAAATACCCCCCTCTTGATCTGTTTTTGGATTTGGTCTTTTTACCCTGCTGATGAACAAACTCAGGTCCTTGCACATGCTAGACATGTGCTCTACCATTGAACCACAGTCCCAGTCCTATTGGTCCAAAGACCAAAGAATCAGAACCCTTTTCTTCCTCCTTTCCTTACCAGTACCTTTTGATTGCTTCATTGCTTACTGGGACAGAATAAAACAGTCTCCCATCTGTGGTAAGCAAGCACATGGGTAAGATGATCTTATCCAAGCCTTGGGACCACTTTGTAAAGTGACCTTGTTTGGCTGTTCCCAATAGGAAGCCCCCATGCAGCATTCATAGGGCTGGATTGGGGGCAAGGGGAGAGAAATCCTCTTTTCCTCACTGATGTGCTTTATGGGAGGCACTCATTACAGGAAATTGACTCCTACCCAAAGTGGATTAAATGTTCTAATGTAGTTGTACAGTATTTATTTTTCTGCTGCTCAGTGACTCTGTTGTAGTGGTAAAAGGAATGGTCAAGAAAAAGCTCAACTCCCCTCCATTTCTGTATGCCTCCCCTGCAGGCCATCGTGTGTGATGTGAATTAGATTCAGGGAAGTTAAACACTTCACTGGCCGGAGCCAAGAAAGCTCTGGGACTTGATGGCTCTTTCAGAAGAAGAAGCATGTTCCCCTGATGCTAACCTGTGCTTCAGAGAGAAAGATATCAGGGCAGGAGGACAGTTTGGCCTCCTGAGATAAACAGGGCTGCTGAGAATGTAAGCTGTTGGTCTATTTGGAGGGCCAACCACACATGTAAGTGCTCTTTCCTAGGACCAATGACTGACTGAAGGTGGGAAGAAATGCTATTCAGGCTGCTGGGCAACTGAGGTTTTGTTAAAGCTTTCTTAAAACACAAGAACAAGCCGGGCATGGTGGCACACGCTTGTAATCCCAGTACTTGGGAGGCTGAGACAGGAGGATCGCAGGTTTGCGGCCAGCCTCAGCTACTTAGTGAGACCCTCGGCAACTTAGTAAGACCCTGTTTCAAAATAAAGAATAAAAAATAGGGCTGGTGTGTAGCCCAGAGGTAGAATGCTCCTGGGTTCAAGCCCCGGTACCGCCAAAAAATAAACCACAAGAAAAAAAATGTTATGTTACAAGTCGCATGGGCCTCTGACTTCAGTCAACCCTTGGTGTACCCACAAGGGATTGGTTCTAGCACTCCTTGCAGATAGCAGAATCCACAGGTGCTCACATCCCTTATACAAAATGGGATACCATTTGCATATTAACCTTACCTACATCCTCCCATGTACTTTGAATCATCCCTAGATTACTTATAATACCTAGTACAATGTAAATGCTATGTGTGGTTGTTATGCTGTATTGCTTAGGGAATAATGACAAGAAAAAAGTCTGTACATGTTCAGTACAGACGTAGTTTTTGTCCAAATACTTTCCACTGGGAATTGGTCGAGTCCACTGATGCAGAACCCACAGATTCAGTGGTCGACCATATACTGAAATTAATAAGTACTCTGAAAAGGATCTTTTCTCTCTCTATAAAAGGGAGAATGGAACCAGAGTGGTGATAGCTCAGAGAAAGCTCACATAGACAAAGAGGCATGACAGCCCCTCTGTGGATAAGCCACATCTTGCTAAAAGGATGTGGCTCCTCAGGCAGGTAGGTCTCTGGGTACCAAGACTCCTTTGGGTCTGAGAAACGGGGATGGAACTGTGGGGCTGGGAGCAAAGAAAGAGGGTATGGGAGTGGCTCTGTGGTGTGAGGTTTTCCCTCTCTCTGTTGACTGGGATAGGCAGAAGTATGCTGGGGTCCCAGAGTGTCACCCCAGCATCTGTGTCCTCCATGGGCACTGGCATCAGGTATATCCACTGGAGCTTCAATTCCACAAAAACTAAAACTCACCAGGAGAAGGGTTAGGGCTGAAACTGTTAAGATCTGACTAATAATAGCCTTAATCCACTAGAGTCGCCAAAAGATCCAGTGATGCTGAGACAAAGGTCATCAACCCATCACAATCCCCACCCCCTTCCACAAAAACCTAAGATGTCAAGTGGGAGGAGGGCAGAGCTCTTTCTTTGCCGTCCAGCAGCAAAGTGTGGAGATTAGCACCCTCTGCCTGCTGGGAACAGGCTCCTCCTCCACCTATCAGATGACTGTCAGGTGACTATGGAGAGCCGGGAGGTGTGTTGTGTGCTCGGCCTCCAGTGTGGGTTCAACCCCAAGCAACAGCAGTTGGACCCTGTTATGAAATGGCTCCAGAGTGTCTCCTGAATAAGGGCCCTGGGTCTTTGTAGGGCTAGAGAATGTTTGAGCTTGAGCCACTAGGGGGAGGATTTTATTATCCTTTGGCCTTCAGCTGTGAGCTCTTAAAGACACAAGAGCCAGGCACTGGAATCTGGAGGGCCCCGGGGACATAAACTACCAGTGATAACAGGGATCTTGAACCTTGGTTCACTGTGAGAACCAAAGCACGGGCCATTTCTGGGGGGGCAATGCTGGCAGGCACCCTCCTCACGAGCACTCTGGCCCAGACTAGGGTGCGAATTAAATGTGACTCCTGACTCAAGGAGGCTGAGAGTGGGGAAGAAGCCACATGCCTTGCCAGATCATGCAACTCAGGCGCCAGAATGCTGGCAGGTCTCTGGGCTGCTGAAAATTGAAAACAGGCGGCCTTGGATTAAACACCATCATTTGTTCTTCTAAAACATGTGACTCTGAGAGACCAGGATTTGATCTAGACCATTCTACTGCTCGCTCAAGACACAAATGATAAATGAGACTACAGGCGTCTCCAACCCTCTGATACCCCTGAAGCCACCTGCCCTGCTCGAATACCTCCAGTGTCACCACTCCACACCTCACAGAGCATCCAGTATCTTTTTGGAATAGCTCTCAAACTTATTTACTGAGTCAAAATTGTATTGTAATTTCTACCTACCAGCTTTGGTTCTACCAACCAGGATGCCACAGAATTGCCCAGTCATTCTTCAAATCTGGACATGTGACTTCATGGCTCTGCTGGTCCCTCTGTTGAGCATTCCTTCTAGCTCTTCCTCCTCAGATCTGTCTCCAGACTCCACACCATCAGCTCACCTTCCAGGTGCACCACAGCCCACTGAGGAAAACACCCAGAACCCAAGGAACGGCCTGCACCTCACCCATCGCCCCTGCCTGCCCACTGCCTCTATTACAGTTAATGAAATCGCTTCCTTTCTGACTTTGCATACACACCAAGATTCTTAAAACTTGTGGCCAATGAAAATCCCTATGCTGTTGTTTTTAAAGTCACAGTTATTAGTTATGACAAAGATGTGCAAGGGAATCTTAGGGTTTTTTTTGGGGGGGGAACTAGGGACTGAACCTAGGGAGGGTTCTACCCCCAAACTACACCCCCAGCCCTTTTCATTTTTATTTTTTTAAGTTTTGAAGCAGGGTGTCTCTAAATTGCTGAGGCTGTCCTGGAACCTGTGATCCTCCTGTCTTAGCCTCCCAAGTACTGAGATTATAGGTGTGCGCTACCATGCTCCATTCATGAGGTCTTTTTTTTTCACTTCAGTATGTGATATGTTGCATTTTCCAGTTGTGAGGTTATATTTAAAAAATGACTTTTTTTCTTATTCCTTTTGAGATACTAGGGATTGAACCCAGAGCTTTGCACATGATAGGCAAGCATTTTACCACTGAGCTACACCCCCAGCCCTTTTTATTTTGAGACAGGTTCTCACTAAGTTGCCCAGGCTAACCTTGAACTTGCAATCCTCCTACCTCAACCTCCTGAGTATCTGCAATTACAGGTGTGAACCACCATGCCTGGCTAAAAAGACCTTTAATTACATGAAAAATATTCAGGATATAAGGTGGAAAGTATTGGGTACAGAACTATAGATACTGTATGATCACAATTTTGTAACAATATTTAAGTATAAAAAATAAGAAACCAAACATAGTGGCATACACCTGGAATCCCAGTACTAGGAAGGCTGAGATGGGAGCATTGCAGGTTCATGACCAGCCTCATCAACTTATAGTGAGACCTTCTACAGCTTGTGAGACCCTGTTTCAAAATGAAAAAATAAAATAAAATAGGGCTAGGGGTGTAGCTCAGCTATAGAATGCCCCTGGGTTCAACCCCCAGTACCACAAAAAAGAAAAGAAGATACTGGAAGACACAAAGAGGACATGATGTGGTCCCAGTCCTCTAGGACAATCTTGTGGAGAAATCCAAGTTCATGTCTCTAAGTGACAATGTTGTAAGGAAAAGTAACACAAGTAACAGCTAAGTAAAGAGCGCTGGGATTCTGCAGGGGACGGAGATAACGTGAGCATCTCTCCTGAAATTCAGACCCTTTCCACATTAATTCAATGAAGAGCAAACAGTTTCCTCGCTGGTTCTTCTCCCTTCTGAGAGGTGATATCGTTAGGCAGACACCAAGTCTTCGGTAGCTCTGTTTCTGCCAGAATGAGATTTGGAGCAGATATCCAAGGAGTTGACATTCATTTGGTTTTTGGCTTTGATTTTAATCAAGCAGGCTGTGGAGTGCTTTCCAAGCAACATCCTTTGGACTTTTTACCCTAAGTCATACATTCCCCACATGTCAGGTTGTGGATTTGCAAATACCTATATAGTTGTCTGACACCCGTCACATACCTCCACTAATGCAATGACCATTTCCCAAGACCATTTCAGATAGGGCCCCTCTGTGAAAGTCAAAGGCAGCACAGCAAAAGACTACTCTGTACAAGTTTTCTAGGGGGCATCGATTCTTAATAGGTGTTCTGAAAGTTCTTGCCAAATGTTCTTAGGTGCTGTACTTTATCTGTATCACAGAGCCTGTTGCTCTCACTTTGAAGGACAAAATCTGTTCTGCAATGGCACAAATGTTCCAGAACCTTCTTTCACTTTCACATTCAGTTCCTCAAATGGAAAAAGAGATGTAGGCTACAAGTCCTTCAGCCTCTTACAGAGCACATCAAGCTATATCTAAGATGCTGTCCAGTTTCTCCTATTTTACATGAAGCAGCGGCTCAAGATTAGAAAAGCTCATGTGTTGGCCATGCAGAAATGTTTAGAGGTGAAATCATTGGATCAGGGTTCTGACCTCATCAGTGGACAGATCCATTGGTGGATTAATAATTTGAATGGACTTACTGGGTGGCAATTATAGGCAGGTAGGGTGTGGCTGGAGGAGGCAAGTCACTGGGGACATGGCTTAGGGAACTATATCTGTCCCTTCCTCTCTCTGTGTCCCAGCTTCTGAGTAACTTTCTTCCACCACACCCTGCCACCATGATTTTTCTGCCTTGGGCAGGGGAGAACCATCCATGAACTGAATCTCTGAAACTGTGACCCAAAATAAACCTTTCCTCCTCTAAGTTGTTCTTGTCAGGTATTTTGGTTCACAGTGGCAAAAAAAAAAAGGTAATAAATGCCCCTCCCTCTAACCAGTGAGTTGGGAAGTAGATGGGTGGCACTTACTATTACCCAACCCTGCACCTTCCCAAGGGTGCTCAAAAATAATAGTGCATCTCTATTTTACCAGTAAGTCACCCTCGAGAGCTAGGGAGAGAGAAGAGGGAGCCCTTTGTAGCCCACCATAAACACTAAATTTCTGTAAATTCTCATTCTTTCTCCTAAATTAAAGGGAATTTTGTGTTTCCCTCATATCTTTTTCCCCAAAGGTGGTTATGCCATTTGATTTAGTAAATATTTTTACATTTGTATAACACAAAGTTATAAGTACAGTACAAGGAAATTTTATCCTGATTTATTCAAGAACAAATTATGGGCCCATTGCTCCCTTACTCCCTGCAAACAATGACACAACTATAGATATAAGGAAAGTAACATGACCAACAAACCCTCAGACCCCAATCAAGTTTCACCAATTATTCCAGTAAAGTTCTTTGTTGCCAAGAGTCCAGTTTGAGATTGCACATTGCATTTAGTTGTCACATCTTTTCAGTTAGTCTGAAATAGCTCATTCATCTTTCTTTGACTTTCATGACTTTAACACAATTGAAGATTATAGGCCAGGTATGTCGCAGAGTGTCCTCAGAGTGGTTAGTTGACCTTTCCGCATCATCCATCATTGGCAGGATTATCACCTCAGTGAAGCTGCTTTCTCCCCTCTGCACCCCATCAGGAATGTGTGATTTTAATTTGTCTGATTACAGTCAGTGTTCCCTTGATCACTTAAAGTAGCATCTGCCAGGGACCTCTACTATAAAGTTACTCTTTGCATTAAGAAGTATCTTATGGAGGGTACTCTGAAGCCGTGGAAAAACTCTCGAACTTATATTCATTTACTTATCTATATGAGGATGCATTCGGGGTTTCCCATTTTATTCAATGAGTTCTAATCAGTTACATTTGTTTGGATATTCACATTATCCTCAATTTGGCCACTGGGAGCCCCTGCACACCAGCCTGTGTTTTTTTAGACATGCCCCTGTCATTCTTTATTGCCTTCCCTTCTGGTGCCACAAGATGTCCCAGGCTTATTTCCTACTTTCCCTGCCCCTGAGCTGGAAGCATCCATTCTCCAAAAAGCCCTGGTCCCTTTCAGTGGAGAATGGCATTTAGAAAATAAAGTCTAGGTGTGCACTCTTTGCTACTGACATGTCACTATTCCCAAACCCTAACAGGGTGTGTGTGTGTGTGTGTGTGTGTGTGTGTGTGTGCGCGCGCGCGCATATGCATATTTACACCTGTTTGTCTGTATAAATATTGGAAAACATGAATTTTCACATCCATATTTCCAATTCCAACACCACAGGCTTCATTTTCCCATTCCTTTTTTTTTTTTTGTAATTCTTTTTCCAACAAGAAACCTGACTCCCAACATCCTTGATATACTTAACCCCTCTGTTGCTCAGGATCCACTACCTCCCTCTGGGTGGGGTCTGTGGGTGAGGAAGATATTCTCCTTCTACTGCACCCAGAAGCAGATGGGATAGTATATCAGGAGCAGGAGAGATCCTGCTCTCCAAAACATGAAGTCTACTTGCCTCTCAAGGTCATGTAGAATGTGGTAAGACTTGAAAGAGTTGAAGAGGAGGAAGAATGCGACAGTGGAAAATCCAGAGAGGAGATACAGAGAAAAGACACGAGAAAATGGCATAAAGAAGATGGAGAAAACAAGTAGAAAAGACAGAGAGGATGGTAGACAAGAAAATGAATAGCAATACGAAAATGTATAAGAGGTAAGAAGATAAACTGAACTGTTGATGACATCACCTTCCCAAAGCTGTCTGCTGAAGGCCTGCTAAATAAGCTCTCAGCCACCAACTGCGGTGTGTATTCAGTTAAGGAATCAGTGATGTTCCTAAGATGCCAGCAGTGAATTGCCATCTCTGCTAAACACCCTGTAAAAATGCTGATCCTGCAGAAATATGTGATCCTCCCATGTATTTCTCAAGTGCCTCCCAAGAGAAGCCAGACCAACCCCACAGAGCACTGGGACACTTTCTCACTAGTTGAGCCATCTCACTAAAAATGAGTTATCTTTTTAAATATATACAACTTTTATTTGTCAATTATACCTCATTAAGCTGGGAGATTGGGAGGGAGGATGAAAGGAAACCTTATCTACAGAACTGAGTTATTTCTTATATTGCTAAAATAAATACCTTTGATCCTACTCAATATATACTTGAAATTTTAGCCAGAGAAATTAGGCAAGAAAAGGAAATAAAATAAATATGAATAGGAAAGAAAAAAGTCAAATTATCACTGTTTGCAGATGATATAATTCTGTACTTAGAAAATTCCCAAAAGCTCCACCAGAAAACTTCTAGAGCTAATAAATATTCATCAAAGTAGAAGAATGCAAAATCAGCATATAAAAACCAATAGCTTTCCTATACACCAATAATGAATCTGCTAAAAGAGAAATCAGGAAAATGATTATATTCACAATAGCCTCAAAAAAATTAAAAGGCCTATGAATTAATCTAACCAAGGAGGTAAACAACCTCTACAGTGAAAATTAGGACATCGCAGAAAGAAATTGAAAGACACTAGAGAATGGAAAGACCTCGCGTGTTCATGGCAGAATTAATATCGGTAAAAATGGCCATATTACCAAAAGTGATCTATAGATTCAATGCCATCTCCATTAATCTTCACAGAACTAGAAGAAACAATCCTAAAATTCATATGGAAGAATAAAAGACCCAGGATAGCCAAAGCAGTTCTGAGCAAAAAAAAAAAAAAAAAAAAAAAAAAAAAAAAAAAAAAAAAAAAAAAAAAAAAAAAAAAAAAAGCAATGCTTGAGGCATCACAATACACAATACTTGATTTTAAGATATATTGCAGAGCTATAGTAACAAAAACAGCATGGTAGTGGCACAAAAACAGACACATAAATCAATGGAATGGGATAGAAGACATGGAGACAAATTCACACAAATAAAGGCATCTGATCCTTGACAAAGGCACCAAAAACATGCATTGGAGAAAAGGCAGCTTTCTTAACAAATTGTGCTGAGAAAATTGGTTTCTATATGTAGAAGAAATACTACTTCAAATGTAGTTTCTATATGAAAGTAGATGCTTGTTCCCCTGTACAAAAGTCAACTCAAAATGGATCAAATACCTAGGAATTAGAAACTTTTCAACTGCTACAAGAAAATATAGGGCCAGTAATCTAACATATAGGTGCAGGCAGTTACTTCCTCAATAGGACCCCTAAAGGTAAAGAAATAATACCAGGAATTAAGAACTAGGATGACATCAAATTAAAAAGCTTCTGCACAGTGAAGGAAACAAGAGCATGAAGAAAGAGCCAATAGAAAGGAAGAAAATCTTTGCTAACTACTCTTCCGAAAGAGGATTAAAGCTGGGCATGGTGACACACACTTGTAATCCCAGTACTTGTACTCAGATTTGCAGCCAGTCTCAGCTACTTAGGCCCCTCGCAACTTAGTGAGACCCTGTTTCAAAATAAAGAATAAAAAACAGGGCTGGGGGTGTAGCTTAGAGGTAGAATACCCCTGGGTTCCATCCCCAGTACCGTAAAAAAAAAGAGGATTAATATCCAGAATATATTAAGAACTCAAAAAACTACACTGAGAATTCTTCTCACTCCAGTTAGAATGGCAGCCATCAAGAATACAAACAATAGCTGGGTGTGGTAGTGCACACCTTGTAATCCCAGTACTTGGGAGGCTGAGACAGGAGGATCACAAGTTTGAGGCCAGCCTCAGCAATTTAGCGAGACCCTGTTTCAAAATTTAAAAATAAACACAAAAATAAAAAGGACTAGGAGTATAGTTTGGAGTAGAATGCCCTTGAATTTAATCCTCAGTACCAAAAATAAATACAAATAATAATAAATGCTGGCAAGGTTGTGAGAGAAAGGGAACATTTTTGTGCTGTTGATGGGATTGTCAATTAGTACAACCACTTTCGAAATCAGTATGGAAGTTCTTCGAAAGACTCGGGATGGAGCCGCCATGTGACTCAGCAATACCACTCCCCAGTATTTATAACAAAAAAATTCAGAATACTATATTGATACATGCAAATCCATGTTATGGCAGGGCAATTCACAATAGCCAAATTATGGACACCTAGGCTTCTTTTTCATAAAAAAGAAGAAAATTATGTCATTTACAGGAAAATGGACATACCTTGAGAGCATTGTGTTAAGCAAAATAAGCCAGGCTCAGAAAGTCAAGGGTCATATGTTTTCTCTCATATGGGGAAGATAGAAGAAATAAAAGGTTTAGGGGGGATGGGTAGGGGAGGTTCAAATGGGTGGCGGAGGCTCATGAAAATAGAAGGGAGATCAGTAGAGTAGAAGAAGGGGAGGAGGGGGAGGGAGGAGGAGAGGGAAAGGAGAGGTACTGGGGAATGAAATTGACCAAGTTATGTTATGAGCATGTACAAATGTGTAACAGTGAATCTCACTATTACATATACTTACAATGCACCAATAAAAATTAAAAGTATAAAATAAATACTTTTGAGTTTTTGAGAATAAAAAGAGCTACAACCTCTTATCATCATGGGGAAACTGAGTCTAATCTAATCCACACCTCGTCTGTTTCCTTCTCCACTTGGCCTCTTCAGGCTGGTCAGTGCTGCAGACCCATTTGTCTCTAAGTTCTCACCTCCCGCACCACCTCATCCTACTGCAATCTGGCATCCGCTGCCAGCCCTCTGCACTGCAGAGGGCTGGGGGACCACCTCGAGTCAGATGATGCTCTCAAATCCTCATCTCAATGACCTCTTTGCTGCATTTGTCACTGTTGGCTCTCCACTTTTTGAAACTTCATTCCCTTGCTTAAAATTCTTCTACAAGCTCCACCAAATCCAAATGCCTGGCTCCCCCATGACTCTGAGGCCTTGCCTCCAGTCATGCATGCACCATCTTGAACTCAAAGACCTTAGAAGAGTTCTTTACTATGGACTAATTAGTATAAATGGGTTCCCATGTGCAGTTGTATTTGCTTCCTTCTTTGAACACTGAAAAAGAGCTCCTCTCTGTTCTCTTGGAAAGATGGAACTAGGTTGGGCTAAGCAAGAATGTGGTTCATGGTCAGGGGGATTTGGTGCATCAGGCATTGTTCCAGTGGCTTCCACCGACAGCCGCAGCAGCTGTGGAACTGACCAGGCTGCTGGGCCAGCTACTGCTCACCATCCACCCCAGACACTGGTCTTCAGTGATCTTCCTCCTTCTCCTGGCCTGGCAGGGGCTATCATGGGTCTCTCAGTGTCTCATCCCTCCAAGCCAAAGAGCCTCTGTGTTCCAGTGTTGCCACTGCCTGGGTAGGGTGGTAGAATATTCTCCTACTGACTTTTCACACCTGGCTTACCACAGAACCAGGGAGGGCAGAGGAGAGGGAAGGTGGGGTATCCAGGTATGAGTTTGAAGCTGGAGCTATGGGTACTGGTATATCTACCTCCTTCACAGTATTGGGAAGTTGGGGCCATGCACTAGAATTCACTGGGTCCTTCCATTTTCTCTGCTCTACCACTGGTGTCTCACACACTTAGGTACCTAACTTGCTACTTACCCAAACTGCAACTTCATATCGATTGGGGATGGAGGAGACCTGCTCTTAGGAATCTTTACTGCCATCTGCCAGAGAATTTTCAGAAAGACCATACCACTCTACAATGGCTATGTGAATGGCTCTGGAGTTGTACAGTGCAGCTTTCTCACCACAGGCTGCAGGCTTTTGATGGATAAAGTCAATTCAATGCTTAGACCTGATGCTATGTTTGTGTTTGCCAATAATTCTAAACTTTTTTTTTTTGGTACTGAGGATTGAACCCAGAGGTATTCTACCTCTAAGCTATACCCCCAGCCCTATTTTATTTTTTGTTTTGAAACAGGGTCTCACTAGGTTGCTGAGAGTCTTGCTACTTTCTGAGGCTGGCCTTGAACCTACAATCCTCTTGTCTCAGCCTCCCAAGTACTAGGATTATAGATGTGCACCACTGATAAACTCTTAAATGAGTTTACCAGAAGTGCTAACAAGGAATGATGATCTGAATTAACATTAATTACTTCCTTTAGGTGGAAGATCCACCAAATAACCATTTAAGTTCAGGTCATCTGGAACCTACCAGCCAAAGGGGCTTGAGTGGATTTTCGGGAATTGGGATTTGGGGGAAATGGAATTTTTGCCATAGCTTAATTGTTTCCCCCCAAGTAGAACTAGAAGGTTGCCAGTTTGCAAAATACAGCAGACCCAAGATCAAATATACACTCCATGTTGTTTATGATGGCGGGGTGGGGGGGAGGGCTGCGGAGTTTAGGCTGTCAGCCTGAGTCCAGGGTAAGAGTTGTCTCACCGGGTCACACAGCATGTGTTTGGCTGAGGAGGATAAATAGAGAACTCACTAAAAGCTATGCACCAAAAAGACTGCTCCATCCAGCGGAAGGCACATTTCCTCATTGTCTGCCCACAGGGAATGCCTCTTTTCTAATTCTCACATGAACTAGTGCTGCACATGATATTCATATTGCTATGATACACAGCACTGAGCCTAGTAACATCCCTTGTGCAACCCACAAAATCCATCACACCCCAGCTCCTTCTCATCCTTCCTCCCATTTCCTTCCTTCTATGTTAAATCATTCATAACCCTTATAAATATGTGTTCTAAGTTCAACACAGGGACTTGGTAAGATAGATACTCTCTGCTCTTGCATATCACTCCCTTTTCCTCTCTGGATTCCAGCAGACTGACCCTCAGGGGTGGCATCAAACAGGCTCACTGCCTCTGGCTTCTGGGCTGCAACCAATGAGAGCCGGCAGGCCACTAGGCTGCCAGGGAGACTGGAAGGAGGATCTATGAAGTTTTGACTGCCCAGGCTTCCCCCCACTATGGGCCACAGGTTGGCAGTATCCAGTCATGGGCTACACTGCACCCATCCCACTCATGCTGAATTCTTGACCCCCCTAACTCAGAATGTGACTGATCTGGAAATAGGGCCTTTAAGGAGATAATTAAGTTAAAATGAGATCTTTGGGTGGGGCCCTAATCCAATTTGCCTGGTGACCTTATAAGAAGAGGAAACTTGGACACAGATAGGAGCACAGAGAGCGGCCACAGGAAGACAGAGGGAGAAGGCAGTAAGGAGAGGGGCCTCAGGGGAAACCAACCCTGCCAGCACCTTAACTTGGACCTCTAGCCTCCAGAGCCCTGGGCCAGCAGGTTTCTGTTGTTTCAGCCAGCAGCCTGCATTCTCTGTTGAGGCATCCTGAGCAGATAAAGATAGTCCCTCACAGTCACAGATACTCAGATACTCACAGCCACGAGTCATGGGTCCCTCATAAGTTGATAGCTCTCCCCTGGGCTCCGGAGCTGGGTCCTCCAGTCTGCCCTCCAGGCCTAGGGGAGGGGAAGCAGGGCTCCCCGTTTGTGCTTCCCTGTTGCTGTTGGTTTCCCTGAGCTGTGGCCGGGCCGTGGTGATTGCCTTTGTTAAACTCTCTTCAGTTGCCCTAGTCCAGTGTACCAGGTGTTACTTGCAGGAACCTAGATGGATTCGTTTGTGTCCCCCAAGTTGCCCCAACTGCTTCTAACTGTAATCCTCCCTAGCAGAAACCAACCAGCCCAGCCCACCAGGTGAGCACTTCCTGCCACATCGCTGTGCAAAGAGCATTTTTTTCTGAAATGTGCATGGTGACAAGAAGCTGTGGAATGTGCAACCCAGCAGTTAGCTCTGCAAAAGTAATGACACTGATTCTGTCCAGCCAAGGTAACGGTGACACTGTACTAGTGAGAAAGCGACTGCTTTGAAAAGAAATGCCTGCTATGGAGAGAACACTTGGAAAGGGGATACTTAAGAGTTGTCCCCATTGCTGTATAAATTTGTTTCTGAAAACAATGTTACCTCTTAAAAATTCCGAGATGCACACATTTGAAAAACTGGGAAACAGAATGTGTGTGTGCGTGTGTGTGTGTGTGTGTGTGTGTGTGTGTGTGTGTGTGTTACTAGGGATTGAATCTAGGGGAAGGAGCATTCTACCTCTCAGCTACACCTGCATTCCTATTTTATTTTGAAACAGGGTCTCACTAAGTTGCTGAGGGTCTTGCTAAGTTGCTGAGGCTGACCTTAAACCTGCGATCCTCCTGTCTCAGCCTCTCAAGTACTAGAATTACGGGCATGTGCCACCACGCCTGGCTCTGAGAAATGGGATTTTTCTAAATTATTTAGAAGTATTCCAAATGCATAATGCCAAAGAACTCTGATCATCTCTCTATCTAAATCTCTGTCTATGTAAAAATGATACATGGACCAGACTTCTTTACCTTTTGACTTTCTCTAGGTTTGGCCAATGGGAACCACTTTTTTGATGAGATTATAGGATCATTTGATTGATGCCATGGCAGATGGAAATTTATTAGTAAACTTTCATCAGAACCTTGGCATAACTGGTAGAGGCGACTGAAAAATTGAGTCACAACTTAGCAAATACAGCCAACAATGCCCTGCCTGCATTGTCTCTGCAGCACTGTTTTAAGCTACGTTAGCTACCAAAATGAGGTATAAAAATACACTGAACTTAGAAACAGACGCAAGAATCATATCACAAAGTGTTAAACCAAGCTTTCAAATGGCGCATATTCAGTTCGGTCCCATACAAATATAAAATGAGCATACAACCTTAATAGAATAGTAAAAGTAAAAATTGTTTTTGTACCATCAAGAAAATAAACAATATTATTTCATCTGTTAAATTTTTCTCTTGTTTTAAAATTGCCATGTTAATTCAATAGTACGCACATATAATTTATATATAACAAGTATTGAGAATATCTGTTTAAAATCTTTTATCAATTCTGGTGAACTACCTAAAAAGCTTGGAAAACACTGAACATTAAACCATAGGGGCTGTGAAATATCTACTGTAGCCAGAATCCTAAGATTTCAGATTCACAAATTCTGCCTTGTTCCAACAGACTTCAAAGGAAACAGAAGGGGGTGGGAGGAGCTCAGCCACACAGCCTTCTCCCATCAGTCAGGATGTGGAGAACTCCTTTGGTTGAGCCGCTACCACTCAGAAAGTTTTGGAAATATTTGGAAAGTAGTAGGAGACTGAAGGGACCACCCACTAGTAAAAACCCAAAGAAAAGCCTTCCAAAAACAACAGGGGGCAAACTGAGGGCCTGCTCCTCCCCAACTCCACATCCTGGCCAGCCCAGGGCTGGAACAGCCATCTTGTCCAACTCTGTTTGCATCGTACGTGTATTCCCGAGTGTGACGTTGGGCATGAGCCTTGGAAATGAATGTTATCACAGCATGCAATGTTTGGAGGTGATAGAAAACGCTCTGGTCACGTCAGAGAGAATAACCATGTAGACTAGGCTGCAGGGAAATACCCCGGGGCTCAACTCAGCATGGTTTCCTTCCAATGCTACAGGCAAAATGAGTCCAGCCCAGGCAGCGCACTGGACAATATACTTGTTTATTGCCTGGCCTTTCTGGCAAATGCCTGTGAGAATACCCTGGGGGAGTGGAGACAACATTACAGGACTTTGAAATCCAACCTGCTTTGTGTTATTGTTTTTTTCAGGATTCATCACTGATTAAAATTAAAATCTGGTTATGAAACATGAGACCTGGGGAGATGGTCCCTTCTCTGCAGATGAATCCTGCTGCCTCCAGCTTCTCTCCTTAACAGCAGGGAGAATTCAAATCACCATCTCAGCACTGAAGGATGCGCCAAAGCAGTTTCATGCCCCTGTAAAAGTCTCCAGAGGAGATGGTCTGAACACTTGAAGAAACCAGCCTTCTTTGCAATTCTTTAAGAGGAACCGGGTTAGCCAGGCCTGGTGGCACACGCCTGTAATCCCAGTACTTGGGAGGATGAGTCAGGTGTATTGTAGGTTTGAAGCCAGCCTCAGTAACTTAGTGAAGCTCTCACCAACGTTGTGAGAGAGCCTGTTTCAAAATAAAAAATAAAATAGGGCTTGGGGTATAGCTCAGAGGTAGAGCACCCCTGGGTTCCATCCCTAGCACCATCAAAAAGAAAAAAAAGAGGAACTGGGTGATGTAACAAGACATTTTTCCTACTACTCATGTTTTGAATTCTGTCTTTGAAAAATAAATCCTGCCGATTTGTTGCTGCTTTGTTTTTTTGTTTTTAATACCCGCTAAGGGGCAGTCTGATTACATAATTCATCATCTAGGGCGGTGAGCCCATCCCTGGGTGTTGCCAATGCCCATTATTCAGCCTCAGCTGGGCTCACAGGCCCTCTAAACACCAAGAGCCTCCAGATGAATGGAAGTGCTAGCTGCTCTGTCCCCAGGCCGCACCGGAGCCCTCTCTGGCAGATCCTGCTGCTTCACAGCACTGCAGCCTCCAATCTGGGTTTTCCTCTTTTTCATCCCTGCAAATAAGATGGGGGTGCATGGTCCCAAATCACTCTCCCATGATGTCCTTCGGCAAATACCTGGGACATCCAAAACCTCCAACTGGAAGGTGTTTGTCATTTACTCTACACACCCTGCCCCAGCCTGTGGCAGAACTTGCCTGCCTCGTCACTCTCAAGAATGACACACACACACACTTTTAATCCATTCGCCTCTTTGAAAAATGGAGGTGAGGCCTTGATTTACTGCGGCTGGACCACCCTACCCTACAATACCAACAGATTACTGGGCTCTGTGGCAGCCTTGTGCGTCATGTTTTATGGCTGGGGCCGTTCACTTCTTGGCTGGGGAGCTAAGAGTGGAATTTTAACTATGAATTTCCTTGTGTTTAATAGGCTAAAGTCAAAAGGCCACATTCTGCCTTCAGATATGCATGAGCAACTTCCAACTGGAGTTACTCATGTATATCTGAGTTTGGTTAAAATACTACAACTCTCAGGCACTATTAAATAATATGCCTTTTTTCTTTTTAAATTTTTTAAATGTGCATGTGGGAGGGTGAGACAGCATGAATAAATTAATTAAAATTATTCACTCTTTTTGAGGAAATGTTTGGTTTTTAAGGAAACAAAGCCATTTGGACATTTTAATTTCCGGTTCTGCTCATTTATTCCATCTGTGTAGAGATCAGCCACTGAGCCTCCTCAGGCTTATCTTGAAGGGCTCATTAGCTTAGCCCCATCCTGTTATTTGAGGGGCAGCTATGGTACAATAGAACCCAACAGGCCTGGACGCAGAAGAAGCAAGACCAAGTTCCAGCTCTGATAATAATTGTATGGAATTGGGCAGGTCCCTTAGTCTTTTCCAGTATCTGTTCATCTGTGAACTGTTGACTTTGCAAGGTTATTATGTGAATTTAATAGATAATGGATGTTAAATTTGTTTCCCTCCAAAGTACTTTGTCTGTTACATCAACAAAATATATCAACAAATAAATGCAGAATAATGATGGATATAGTAAGGAGAAAGTTATAGGCAAATAATGACCACAGGAGTTATAGATGGTACAACTCCTTTGGAAAGCAATTGCAAAGAATATTGACAATATTGAGCATTTAAAATTGTCCTCTTAGGTTCGATAATTCCATATATGAAAGTTCATCATAGGAAATAAATAATAATAATATAGGAGGAAACAACCCCGAATTTTAAGCAAGCAAGGGAATGTTTAAGCTCACCATTATTTGCTCCTAACAGAAAGACACTTAGGTTAAATTCTTATAATGTTAAATAAAGAAAAGTTAATTTAAAATACATATTCTGTATGATCACATCTTTTGACAAATATAATAAAAACAAAAATTAAAAAGAATTGGAAGAAAATTGAATAAATTTTTCAACAATAATCAGTAGAAAAGAACCAGAAAATGCTTTGGATGGGACTACATAAACTCTTGTCCTACTTGTTACTATATTAAGTATTCATATATATATATTCACATTATATATATATATATATATATACACATATATATCACTTGGTATATATTAAGTGGGTTTTTTAACGTGCCATACCTTAGCTCACTAGCTAGACTGTCCTACTCAACTAACTTTCTAACTAATCAAATCTTTACCTTAATTAGCCCTGCAAAATAATGTTGAAATTTTTTTCCAGTGGCTTTATCTTATTTTTCCATCCAGCTATATGGACGATAAAAGATATTCAGACTAGCACATTTGGCACTTGGTCAAATAGCAAACGCTTGGATTTAGCCATTGAGTGTCACAAGGCACGACATCAAAGGAATGTTCAAATATTGCTCCCCACAAGCAGCAGGGCCCACGTCATTTGATCCTCAAGAATGCCGAGCAGGGGTGATGAATGTCCATGGCAGGAGAGCCAATGTATATATTTCCATCAACAGAAGAATGAGTGCAAGCCAACCAAGCACGGGATGGGTGGTGTGCTCTAAAAGCAGACAGTCATTTTCAGAGAAAGCTCATCAGCATAGTGTAGTGAGTTATAAATAAGGAAGGGAAAGTAATAAATAGAGCCCCATTAATTCACCAAAGTAGAATGAAGCAGATACCATAGACAATATTTGATTTTCTAACACTCTGGAAGTAACATTTACTTCCTTCAGATAAAAAACAACTACAGCACTTTTCTATTTTATGTTTCTGACACATCCTACAGCCCTCTTACTGTCACTTATGAGCTGAAAGCACACTCCATGGAGTGGCATTGTCCACCCAGGAGATGGAAGATAGTCTGTGTGTGGTGACCCACACAGGAAACGGATTTTACAGAAAGGAGGAATAATATCTCTATGACAGAAATTAAATCGGTTTTTGAATTTCAAACGGAAGTATTTCCTCACATCTGAGTTCACTTACAGAACAAAACACCAAACATGCACCTCAATTACAGGAAATTAAAAGCCCCTTGAAGGCTCATGAATCATCAAAAGTTAGAAAGGAACTGCAGTTTACAAATCTCCTAACACAGTGCATATGCATGTTCACGCACGCACACACACACACACACACACACACACACACACACACACTTTCTACAGATGAAGAGACGTCTCAGAGCTTAGGCAGTTTCCCAAGTCCAACCACAAGGAAACTCAGGATTCAAATCTGGGTCCTAGCTCTCTCTGCTGCTTGCCTCAACACTCCTCAGATAGCACAGGGGTTGCAAGCTCCTAAACCGTGACCGCACTGCATCAGATGCTCACGAAGCAATGTGGTATGATACAAGGGGCTTTGAAATCACACTGGACTTCATATCCTGACTTGATCATTTACTAGTGTGCAGCCTTAGCAGGTCCACAAAGGTCTCTCATCTTTAAAGCAAAGACCATAAACTCTACCCCGTGGTATAGTGGTGGGAATTAAATGGGATAATACAATCAAGTACTGAGCCAGAACACTGGGCACACCATGAGAACTCAACGCACAGTCTGTTGTTACTGTCACACCAATTCCTTGAGAGCAGACCCAAAGCCCTGAACTTCAACAACAAAGCTTCAGCCTGGAAAGAAGAGTGTGGTCCAAACAAGTCGCCCTTCTGTGTGCATGTTTCTGTTCTCAGCTGCGCCCAGCCAGGATAAATCTAATCCAATCTGGACCATTTAATGCTTGGCACCATTTTTAATACCAATCTCATCAGTGGTTTTTTTCAGTGTCTGCTTTACCCAAGCAAGCCATTTATCATTATTATTATTGTTGTTGTTGTTGTTGTTGTTGTACTGGGGCTTGAACTCAGGGGCATTCTACCTCAAGCTAAACCCCAGTCCTATCTTATTTTTTTTTTTATTTTGAAGCAGGGTTTCACTAAGTTTCTGAGGCTGGTCTCAAACCTGCGGTCCTCCTGTCTCAGCCTCCTAAGTACTGGGATTACAGGCATGCACCACCATGCCCAGCTTCAAGCTGGCCATTTTTAAAAGGTTAGTGACTTTAAACCTAAGCTGCCAAGAAAATAGGATTGTCTTAAAAACACTGAGATCCTTCTGAAAGAATGTCAATAAAAACGCACACAGGATAGGGCAATGTTTGATAAGGGTTTGGTCACTGGCTTGGATGCCAGCTCAACTGTACACTCACCCAATATTATTTTGGGGAATTAATAGCTATATGAGCTTACTGCCCCAGCAACCCTACCACCCGCTAGGCTTGAGTGTCCTTTACAGAGTGAACTTGATCCTCCTGTTTCACTTTTGGTCTCTGTCCAGAGAAGTGAATGCGCTGGCATAGTTCTGCCATTTGTCAGCCAGAAGTCTGGCTACACATTTGCTCGTCAATCTAAACCTAACCTATTCTCATACGAGCACTTGGGGCTTCATGTAAATCAACCAGACGTTCTGTCATTCACCAGCACTAGCGCTCCATAGCGTTCTACACCCATGTGCCTCACGAAATAATTCACTATGCCCGTGGAAGAAATATTCAAGGGAATGTGCTTTCTCGGGAATGGTAACACCAGAATGTTTTAAATCTGTTCATGACCACAACAAGGATAAATGGCATTTCTGCCAAAGACTTTTGCAAACGGGTGCAGTATTGCATGTCAGCACTTTCTGAAATTAGAGGTTCTTCCCCGAGAGGTAAGTGGTATGGTGCATGGCTAACAAATGCAAACCCGAATTTCGGAGCTGAGTGTTTCTTGTCAGGGTCATTGATGGTTTCCAACAGACTGCCTTGGGGAGTTTGTAATGTCATTTCTCCTCTCTTGGCATTAACGTCCAGGTGAGTCTGACCCCAAGGCTTGTAAAAAGTCAGAGCCTTCTTAACTTAGCATGCTTTATTGCGATTTTTTTCCTACCTTTGATTTCATACATGCTTTTATCAGTCACATTTCAAAAATCTGCCGTGGTTTTAAGAACAGTATTTCATCAACATATTAGTTTGTTACTCATTAAAGTGTTTTAATAATCAATTGAATAATCGCTTAAGATTTTAAGAGTTTGTTTCCAATTGTAGTATTTTTTTAATTGGTGAGGACTCTAGTCTTCATTAATTCTTTTGGCATTTTCAAGAGGTACAAGGGGACCGTGGAACTGGGAATTTAAACAAGAAAAATAGATATAATTTCTCATTGACATGTGCATGACATTGGACAGGTGAACCTCAGTGTTTCTGGGTTGCACACTGGTGTTTTAATGTACAGCTAATATATGAGAATCGTGGGAAAAGATGGAGAGGGAAGGACTTCTGATCCAGGTTATCTACAAAAAGCACATTTTATTCCTATAAGTATCTGGGGATGCCTGGTATCATTACTATTCACTGTGACCACTCTAAGAATGACCACCAGTGCTGTGCTAAAAAAAAAAATAAAAATTCAATATCTGTGAAAGGTTATTCATCCAAATAATGTATCCTCTAAAATTAAAGACTCACAGATAGAGCCATATTGTACTGGCTCTCAAAATGTCTGAAATGGACAGAATATAGATTCTAGTCAGAGAGAAATAGTTGTCCTTTACTGTTGGGGATTCTGAACAGGTACTGCAGATCATAAAGATTTTTAATACTGAATTCCAACTATAAAGTCACTTGGTCATAATATAAATATTAGTGTCTATCCACACAAAATTCTGTGCTTTAGTGAAATGCAAAAATGCCTTCCTCAGAGTTCTCTCCTCTTTGGTCCCCTGGTAGCCTTTTCCCTCTGACGTGCGCCCTCTAGTGTTTTCAGGATGAAGTACAGTATCTGAAGTTCAATTTACAAGCAAAATAGTATTTTTGCAGCATCTTAGTATTTTCTCCAGATACCACACACTAAAGCAAACTTACCACCAGATGTTTTGACCTGAGCTCTAGGTGACAGAAGGAATTTTTCTGAGAGTCCCAAACTTAGTGGAGTCTTGAATTCTGACTTCAGATCCCCAAAGGGGCATTTACCCCTAATCTGATTGTTAGGATTCCTTCTCTGCCTTTGAATCCCTGCATTCCAACTCACTGTTGATATGCAGAAGGGAAAAAGATTCTCTAATGAACTAAAGTGTGCCAGCAGGTATTTCTTTGACATACTTCCCAGGGGTAGAACTTACACTTTGATTCTTCTAAGTTACCCAAGAGGTTCAAGGTATTTTGACTCAAAAAGTGAATATTTTTTTATGGCCTTAAAGAAACCAAAGGCATATTTTCAGTCACAGAAGCACTTAGTCAAACCAGGAGGAACAGTCACTCGGGAAATGTATGGTTTATGAGTACTTTTTCTTTACACAGAAGAAAATACATTTACAAAGTCGTCAGCTGCTATTGCTGCAACTTTGGAAATCAGCCAGGGCTGATTGCAAGAGCTAACTATAGGCCAAGGTCATCTAGGGACCCACCCAGCTGGCTCACAGGGGTGGCACCCACACCTAGCCACAGCGCCTGGGCCTGCCAATCCAGCCAGACCAGCCCAGATAGTTATTTTTGGTTGGAGTTCCCGAAAGAGAAAGAAAGTCCTTGACTATCCTTTGAGCTGCTGGCCTTTGGTTTTATACTTTGCCGTTCTGAACCATTATCTGCTCTACTGCTCTATGCACTGATGACTTCTCTCCTTCACAATGTCCCACATCTACTGGGACTCCCCCACTGCAGGGCCATAGACATGTCAAACTGTAATATTAAAATGAATCTTTTATGTAACAAAACCCACTCATACAGCTCTGCTCTATCAAATTACTTCAAATGAGTGCCTGAGAGAGAAAGCTCAGGCTTATTTTAGCCCCCTTCTTTTCTCTTGTCACCCCTATCACTAGGCCTTATGCTCTCAGATACAGAAGGGTCTGTTGTTGAATCTCTCCTCTTCCATGTCCACCGTCACTGCAGTTCATCTGGTCTGCCTAAGCTCCCCAGCTGCCCATCCTGCCTCCGACTCACCACACTCCAACAGCAGTTCTCTTGGAGCATTACAAATCAGAATGCTTCTCTCCTCTGTTTAAAATTCTTCAGTGGTTCCTAGCACCTATAAGATTTCCAAATTTTAAATTCCCTAGTACCTTAGTACCACTTTATGCTGCTAAAACAGAATGCCACAGAGTGGGTAATTTGTAAAGAACAGAAATTTTTGGCTTGTACTTGTGGAAGTTGGAAAGTCCGAGATTGAGGGGCCAGACTGTGGTGGGTGTCTCCTTGCTGTGCTACCCTATGAAGGAAGAGCAAGAGAGAATAAGAGGCAGAGCGGACCAAACACTTCCTTTGATAAGGAAGACACTCCTGCCAGAATGAACCCAGTCCCACGATGATGGTATTAATCCATCCTGTGGGCAGAGCCCTCATAGCCTAATTACTTCCTAAGGGTCCCACCTCTTAGCACTGATATGATGGTAAAAAACTAACTTAAATTTCCAACACATATTAAGACCATAGCACCTAGACTAATTCAAGATTATTTAAGATCTGGAGATTCCTGCTCACTCTTCCAGCTTCATCTCTCACAATTACCTCCACATCATCTTTCCATCCTTCCTTTATCACGTAAATATACCCTATACTCTAATCAGACTAAGTATTCACTGTTTTCCAAGGCCATCAGGCTCTTCTATGTCTCCAAATCTGCCTAGTGAGCTACTTTTCTTCAAGATTCAATTTTAGCATCACTTTTTTTGGTACTAGGTATTGAACCCACAGGCATTCTAACTCAAAGCTATGCCCCAGCTCTTTCTATTTTTTATTCTGAAACAGGGTTTCACTGAGTTGCTGAGAGCTTTGCTAAGTAGCTGAGGTTGCCTCAAACCTGTGATCTTCCTGTCTTAGCCTGAGATTATAGGCGTGTGCCACCACGCCCAGTTTGAACTTTACTATGGACCTTTCCCTGACTCCCCACAGAGCTTTCATAAATATATATATAGTCTTTCCCTTTATGTTCTCTTTAGGCCAGTGTGTACTCTTAGTTCTTGTATCACTACAATCACTACACGCACAAGCACCTACGTACCTCAGCCCTTCCCATTGAGCTATGGGGCTTTTATTGTAGGAATTTAATAATGACTTTTATGGTAAACATCTAGAACCATACCTAAATTAAAGCAGTAACTAAATTTTGTTGTGTGTTAATAAAAACATAAATTTCAAACAAATCACGAGTAACCTTCAAGGAAACATATTTGAATTCAATTCCTGCTTTGACCTATGCCTTCCACTAACCAGAACTTGACTTACCAGGTTCCAAGCTGGGTAGTAGTGAGGGCTCTATATCTGCACTTTAGGAAAACTGATTTATCTGCCAAAAGATCTAGAAAAGTCTTGGGGACCAGGAAAGTGGATCAGAGAGAAGGAGGCAAGAGAATGGATAGGTCGGAACTTGCTGCCCTATGCAGACAGTCCAATTCTGGAAGACTTAGGAGCCAAAGGGGCTATTAAGTTGAGACAGACACCATACATAGCTCATTCATGTAGCATGCCTTCCAGGTATCTCGTCTCTCATTCAGTAACTGTACTCCGCTCATCCGTGTGATTCCCAACCTGGATGTAGACCTAACCTGGAAAACTTGACTTTGAGATCAATAGCTAGTACAATTCCCACACTTGCCTTTTCTTGTTTAGTGATTTCCAGCCCTTTTTCAGAGGCACTCAAACAGGCCGAGGGCTGCCTTGGGGATTCAGGAGGAGGAACTGAGATAGTGTCCTTGCGTCAGTCTCCTATTTCACTCTCTAGCCATCATTTCCTCAGCATGGAACAAATCAATACCAGTGGGCAGAATCTGGCTTCAATTGGATTGACCACTGTAGCATATTGTAGGGTTTTTGTTTGTTTGTTCTCAAACAATGATCATCTATTAGTCTGCAATTCTGTGGACTGAGAATTTTGGCTGTGCTCTGCTAGGTGGCTCTTCTGTAGGTTTCCTTTATGCCTGATGGCTTGTCTGGACTGAGCCTCATTCATGTGTCTGGTAGTTAACAGGTGATTTCCTGGCATGTGTTCTCTTCTGTGTGGCCTTTACAATGGGAGAGTTTGAACTTATTCTCCTGGGGTCCCATGGATCTAGTGCAGCAGGCATTGGTGAGCCTCACTGTGCAAGTGTTTTTCAAGTCTCTACTTGGACCATGTTTGCTAGTGTCCCAATGGTTAAAACAAGTCACATAGTCACAAATTCAGAATCAAGGAAGAGAGAAATAGACTTCTGATGGGAGGAAGGGCAAGGAGGCTGGAAGACAAGGCAGGCAGGAATTTGGGGCCATTCTGCATCTGCCAGAGAAACCTTTTCAAGGCTGTGTGAAGCCTGCATGTCATTTTGGAGGATCTCTGCTCCCTTACTAATCATGCCTGGGTGCATTACATGCTGCATAAATTTGGCCAGGCTACAGGGAAGGTGTCCTCTTTGTCCACATGGGCCTGATGATGACATGGAGTAAGAACTGCCAGCAGCCAGGTGCAAAGTACTTAGACTATCCTGATGTTATGGTTTGGATATAGAATGTGCCCTGAAAGAGCTCATGTATTGATGTTTAAGGGTGATATAATTGAATCAGGATAGTTCTAATCTCATCAAGGGATAAATCCATAGTAATGGATTATTTGGGTGGTGACCTAGGCAGGCAGGGTGTGGCTGGAGGATGTGGGTCATTGGAGGTATGGTCTTAGTGACTATATACATATGTCCACAGAGCCCCTAATCTGCTCTCTCCCTGCTTCCCACCACCATGCCCTGAGCTACACAGATTTCACCCAGACTAACATGGACTGAAACCTCCAGAACTATGAGCAAATAAATCTTTCTTCCTTTATGTTTTGGTCATCATAATTTGGGGCACAGCAGTGAGAATGCAGACTGAAACACTCTAGGGGCAGATAAGTGGGGAAAAACATTAGCTTTCACCTATGAGCATCCCATCTACTTAGGGGAAAATGGAAGGACAAGAAAAATCTAAAGAAATCTAAGGGAGAGAAATGGCAACATGCCCCATGATATGTTTGGGGAAGCACAGATTTTGAAGACACAATATATTATTTACTTAGCAACAACATGATGTGGCATGAGGACAGCAGCTGCTCCCTCCCACAACCCACAGTCTCTCCACTGGACACAGCCCCATCCCTTCCTCATAGCACTTCTAATGATCTCTAAACACTGAAACCAAGTGTTGGTTGTGATTTGACCATTTTATTCACTCTACTGAGTAGAAGGATTGAGGAAGATACTCTAATTTCTATAAAAAATGTGATGCTGGGCATGGTGGTATACAACTCTTCATCCCAGTACTTGGGAGGCTGAGACAGGAGGATTGCAGTTTCAAGTTCAGCCTCAGAAACTTAGCAAAACCCTATTTCAAAATAAAAAGGACTAGGGGTGTAGCTTGGAGATAGAATGCCCTTGAATTCAATCCCCAGTACCAAAAAATAAAATTTTTATTTGAAAACTAAAAATCAACAAGCTCTGATTCTGTGGAGGAAAGAATATTTCTATATGTTAAATATACAAGGAAAATGTTTCTATGTGGGAAAAATATATCCTAAGATGCTATTATGAAACAGCTTCATTCATTCATTCATTCATTCATTCATTCACATTGCCTACCCAGCCCTCATAGTCACTCAAGTTTCCTCTCTGGATGAACAAATACCTTATTTTCCAAGCCAAGGCTTGAATAAGTTGTAAGATTTTACTTCTTACTGCCTTCTGCACTTTGGGCAAAATGAGGAGGAGTATCAATAAATATCTTATTGATGAAATGATAGCCTGGATCAAGGTCCCAGGAGAGAATAAATATGAGGAAAAGGGATCTCCTTCATTTAGATAATATTTTGCCTGAGCCAAATGGCCAATTCACAGGGAATCATTGCATCTTAACCAGCGACAGCTGGAGCTTACGACTTGCATCCTGCCTCCTCGTCTTTATTCCTTCTGTAAAGGCAGGAAACAGAAGGCTACACACACACACAGCAGTCACAGACACTCATCAAAGACAAACCACTGACAGAGAAACTGAACAAGAAAAGGCTGCCTGGTCCAAGGCTGGCTTTGGGGAGCCACGTTCAAGCATGCGCTAAGTAGCACAGTCAGCGCCATCTTCATTCTTTGCGGGATGAGACTGAGGAACTAGGCTCCCTCAGTTTTCCAACAATTGACCTATTTCAGTGAAGGGGGGCAGCAATGCAATCCATCAGTTACACGCCACGTTGTGGTGGCGTTGGTATTTCATGCCAGTAATTCTGTCTAGCAGAGACTCGGCCTGGCTTGTTTCCATTCCTTTTAGTGAGATAGCAGTTGTAAATCAGTAGGAGTGTTCTGGAGGCTACTTCAGGTGGGCTGTTGGGAGCAGCACAGAAGAAGAATCTTCAGAATAATTTAGGGGATGAGTCTAGGAGGGAAGGTCAGTTTTGCTATTTAGAACCAGAGCACTATGCCAAACTTGACTTTGGAGAGATGCTTTAAATGTCAGTCTCGGAATTGTATTTAGACTATCTTAAAAATAAAAACACACTCATACTTTTACCCCCACAAGACAATCTCTGACCTCTGAGCATCCTCTACTTTGGGAGGCAACTTTAGTAATAATCAGTTTTGGATTAGAAAAAATCCCCCCTCACCCCTTTTTAAACTCATAAGAATAGTTCATTTGTAGCTCTCAGGAAAATAGGATGGGCCTCATTCTGACTTGAAGGGCAATATGGATAGAAACTGAATTTTCAGGGAGAGCACAGGTCCAAGTCCTACTTTTTTTTTTTTTTTGATACTGGGGATTGAACCCAGGGGCATTCTACCTCCAAGCTACACCCCCAGCCCTATTTTATTTTTTCTTCAAAATAGGCTCTCACTAAGCTACTGAGGTTGGCCTCAAACCTGCAATCCTCCTGTTTCAACCTCCCAAGTACTGGGATTTTATCGTCTCGCCAAGCTACTGAGGCTGGCCTTGAACCTGTGGTCCTCCTGTCTCAGCCTCCCAAGTACTTGGATTTTAAGTGTGTACCACCAGATTACTGCTGGCTCTGGTCCTACATTTTAATAACAGTGTGACCTCAAGAAAGTATCTTGGCTTCTCTAGGCCTTCCTTTCCTTCTTTTTCTGTAAAATTAAGGAACAGTTATTTTGAGAAGCAAATATGAAATAATTTTATAAGGTATTAAGGCTGAGTTAGAAATTGTCTTAGTCCATTTTCCTTCCATAGCTATAACAGAATGCCTGAGACTAAGTAGCTTATAAAGAAAGCCCAAGAGCATGCTGTCAGCGTCTGCTTGGCTTCTGGTGAGGGCCTCAGGTTGCTCCATGCATGTCAGAAAAGCAGAAGGGGAAGCAGGCACAAGTGGAAGAAAGGGAGGGAACAGAGGAGCTGACCCACTTCCCAACAACCCGCCCTCATAAACAACATGAATCGCATGAGGGTGGAGCCCCCAAGACCTAATTACCTCTAAAAGGCCCATCACCTTTCAATACCATGGCATTGGCAACTAGATTTCAACATGAGTTTTGCCTGGGACACAACATGCCCAAACTATAGCTAAAGCCATGGTACAAGGAGATGAATGGCCAAGGTTACTCATCCAGCGGCTACAGAAACCGAGCTGGAGCCTGTGTGTTGAGCCTCTGCACCAGGCCCAGCACCGGGGCTTGTGAACCTCACTGAATGCACACATGCTGTCCCCTCAGGTCAGGCCCTGGGAGCTGAGGACTGGGTTGACAGAAGGCAGAATCAGGTAGAACAAGGAAGGTTGGTGCTCTCTGCTTCCCAAGGCCCTGATCTGCTTACACCGCAACCTTTGCCACATTTTCCTAACCCCAGCAGCCTTCAGATCAAAGCAGGACTCAACAGGCATTCTTCAGTAGACGGATCTAGTACAGGATCGATGGCCCCATGGTTTGGAAACAGGCCGTATTGATGGCAGAGGCTGCAGGCTTTCCCACAACTCCCTGCCTAAAACTCTCTGCTGTGGCCCAGCCCTGTATTCTTAGCATATTTACTCCTCCCTTAGATGCTGATGAGTACTTCTTCAGTAGGGTCACTGTTGACTTACTCCCAGGACCCCCACCCAGCCACCCACCATCATGACTTCTGCTGCACAGTCTTTCTCAACGCCTCCTACTCTCTGTGGACTTAGAGATGAAGAACACATACCCTTGGGAACAAAACCCAGCCCCTTCCTAGAAAAGCAACCTTCCTGACCCATCTCATGCAAGTTTCTTCCTACCCCTGGGAAAGAAAGAAACAATCCCAAGTAATATTTAACTCTGAGCACCCTGTTTGCTTTAATTATTAACATTCAGCAGCCAACAGAAAGAGCGGCACTTCATCCAGCACTTAAGAAAAAGGAACAGCACAGACCCCAGGCTTCCCAAGAGGCGCGCGCAGCCGTGTTGGACGGGCGCGTGCGGGCTCCACGCACACCAGCAACACTCCGAAGCATTCTGGCGGGTTCATTCACTCTCCAAATATTTATTGAACTGGCACAGTTCTAGAGGCTGGGATGCATCAGTCAGCAAAACAGATGACAATCCTTGTTCTTGTGGGGATTATAGTCTAGTGGGAGGTGGAGGAGACCAAGATTTCATAATAAACATAATAAAATAAGGAAAGCATATGCTGTACAAGGAAGTAACGGTGAAAAATACAGCAGGGTAAGAGGAACAGGGAGAGGGTTCCATTTCACACGGTGTGGTCATTAAGAAGGTGACATTCGCCATGCATAGTGGCACACACCTGGAATCCCAGTTACTTGGGAGGCTGGGAGAAGAGGACTGCAGGTTCGAGGCCAGTCTTGGCAACTTAGCCTGACCCCGTTTCAAATTTTTTGTGAGTGTGTGTACTGGGGATTGAACCCAGGGACATTCTATCTCCAAGCCCAGTTTTATTTTTTGCTTTGAAACAGGGACTCTCTAGGTTGCTAAGAGTATAAGTTGCTGAGGTTGGCCACAAACCTACAATCATCCTGCCTCAGCTTTCCAAGTACTGAGATTATAGGCATGCACCACCAGGCCTGGCTTGATTCAAAAATTTTAAAATAATAAAATAAAATAGCTGGGGGTGAAGCTCAGGGGTGGAATGCCCCTGAGTTCAATCCTCAATACCAAAAAATTTTAAACAAAGAAAAAGGTGACATTTCAGCAATGTCTTAAAGGAAGAGACAAAGTAAGCCAAGTAAATGTCTGGAAAATGGTGCTACAGACAGGCAGCACAACCTGTTCAAAGGCCCTGAGGTGGGAACATACGTCAAGTGCCAGTGGAAGGCAACGAAGCCTGAATGGTGTGCCTGGGATGGAGTGAGCGCAGGAGGAGGGGAGGGGAAATGAGATTATAGGGGAAACAGTGGGCAGATCAGTAGGCCCTCATCGGCTGGTCTGCATTATTTTAGAGAATGCTCAGAGCAGAGTCATGATCTGACCTAGGACTTAATAGGATCCCACTGTGGCTTTGGGACTGTGGGCTTTGTTATATGGCCCCTGAGATGGGTCATTTGCACTGAAAACAACCACTTCCACTTCTCTCCCTAGAAGATGCTCAGGGTTGTTAGACTACCAGGCCAACCCATCAGCATCCCCTACATAGCCGAGCTCTACTATGGCCCCCATCACAACTCTCTGTCCCCCAGGAAGCAAAGTCCCATAGTGTCCCATCCCAGTATCACAAAGAATTGGACAGAGAGAGGACAGAGTCTCCCCTTTCCCTCTGTTTGCAGACTTCCCAGTAATTCAGTCCACCTGGCAATACCCATTAGAGCTAATTAATGACATTCCTTTCAGTAGGTGCCTCTTTGCTATGATTAATTCTGGGTCAGAGACAGAAAGCTTGTTCCATTATGGTTCTTTTTTAAAATTATTATTATTCAGGCTTCTGATACTGGCACGAACTGCGGGTGAATTTCTGAAGTCATGTTCCTTAGCTGTCACAACTAGTAATAGAAAAATTCAATTTATAAAGAATTAGGAGAGGCAGGAGAGGCATGCTCTTCGGTCTAGAACAAAGGAGATCAATCCTGACACAATGGCAGCATGACATTTGTGGACTTTGAAGATTCCAGCCTTCCTCTTCATTAATTAGAGAGAATCAAGAGTTCTGGTGGTTAATTATTTGCAGAAATTGCACTCTGCAAAAGCAGATGCCAGCTCACTCCAGCCGCCTCCAGCTGCAGCTCTGCATGATAATTAAACTGTGTCAGTCCTCAGCTTGGGCTAGGTTGGCAAGTAAACACTCATATGGCCATTGCCACCTACCACCCGTCAGGTTTAGACACTGTCCCAGGATGTCCCTCACAAGTGCTCTCAGTGGATTACTATGGACAGGGAACACTTTAAAAATCCACAGTAAAGCTGGGCATGAGGATCTACGCTTGTAATCCCAATACTTGAGAAGCTGAGATAGGAGGATTGTAGGTTCAAGGCCAGCCTCAGCAACTTAGAAGGCCATTTCAAAATAAAAAATGAGATAGGGCTGGGGGTGTGGCTCAGAGGTAGAATGCCCCTGGGTTCAATCCCTAGTAACACACACACACACACACACACACACACACACACACACACACACACTCCACAGCAAGAAACAGAAGATCAAAGTCACCTACAATCTGCCCTCAACAGGTGTATGTTCAGTGGGTCAAGGGTATTCACTTGTCACATCACCTGATCTTATGCAGCTGTTGTTACAGGGCTAAGTAGTCAACTATCTTAAAAAACAGCTTTGTTTTTATTTGTTTATTTTTATTTTTATATTTTGGTACTGGGGATTAAGCCCAGGGGCATTCTACATTGATCTACATCCCTAGTCCTTTTGTTTTTTTTTTTTGAGACAGAGTATTGCTAAGTTGCCCAGGCTGGCCTCAAACTTGGAACCCTCCTGCCTCAGCCTCCTCAGTATCTGGGATTACTTGTGTAAGTAAGATGCAATGTCTGTTTGCAAGTCTGTTGTCCTTATAAGCCGCCACCATGCCTGGCCTGTCTTTAACTTTCAATTACAAAAGTAATGTATATTCATTATCAAAGTTAAGCAATGGATGGCATATAAAGTAAAAACAGCAGGTTTCTCTGTGCCCCCTCCAATCCCATACTTGTGAGATCCCCTGAGAGATTCCCAGCAGAGATTTCCCGACTCTTCCCAGGCTGCAGGTTTCAGGCTTTGGATACTTTTGCCAGCTAGATATTGACTCTTAACATGACACCTTAACGTCCCTGCTGCTTTTCTATATGCACGAGGACATCTACTCTCTTACCTTCTCTGCTTCCACAAGATTTGGCAGCAGATTTAACATTGGACTGCAATCCCAGTTAGGGAGTTTTGTCATTGGATCTGACCGCTTAGACAGGCACAGGAATGAAGGGAACTGGTATCTATTTATACGATCTTAATGTTTCTATGCAGGGGACCACAGGTCAAACTGACAACACCATTGTGGCACTAGCAACACATCTGCACCTAAACATGTTGAGTGCCATCTTTAACTCAACCACAGATATTGCTAGAAAGAACATGGGAAAATATAAACATTATAAGAGCTATTGGCACCATCGAAGTAAACAGATGTCTATGGTTTGCTCGCATCTACTGGGGAAGAAAAACAGGACACAGTGGAACCTTCCAGAAATAGAAATGCCGCTAAGCTTAGCCTGGGGCCTCATTTATCACAGGTGAGGCAACAGAGAGTGTGGAGTTGTTAACTTGCCCTGCCAGGCATCAGTTTCTTGGGGGATTTATCCTGATGACTTCAGAGCAAAAGCTGGACAGGGGCTGGGAGGCGTGAGTGTCATTCAGGAGCCGTGGCTGGGAGGAGAGCGGCTGCCTGCAGGTCCTTCCCCAAGTACCTGGACTGCTGGGGTGTTTTGACATTTGCTGGCATTAAGACCCTTGGGTCATTTCACAGTCCATTTATTTAAAGTATCTTAAACTCTCTCTGCTAGGGTTTTAATATTAGCCTGGCTGACCTCAGACCTCTCTCTGGTTACCAAGGTCGTTCTGACAGCTTCCAGGCCACCCAGCTCTAAGAGCAGCACATTTCCTGCACAACTTGGCTATGCTGTTCATCAGGCCACTTGTGATCCTGTCAGACTGTCATCCTCCTCTCCAGCGGTATCTCCTGCAGGGCAGGGAGTGTGTGGTAGGCACCTAGCTGGAACTGGGCTCCAGGTTTGAGGTTGGCTCTGTCTTTCTGCACTTTTATTATGTAGTTAGTGTCTGTTTGTGTGGGCATGGGTTTTTGTGTGATCATGGTAGTTGTGGTGGCTGTTTCTGTGAACAGAATTTGACACAGAATGGGACGGTTAGTTTTATATGTCAGCTTGACTACACTATAGTATCCAGTCATTTAATTGAACTCTGATTTAGATACCTTCTGCAAAGGTATCTAAATACCTTTAGATACCTGCAAAATACCTTCTGCAAAGGTATTTTGTAAACGTTAGTAAGAGCTACAATCAGTTGACTTTATCTTGAAAATGTGGAGGCTCTCATTCAATCAGTTAAAGGCCTTTAAAGCAAAATCTGAGGTTTCCCAGAGAAGAAGAAATTCTGAACCAACATCACAGCATCAACTCCTGCCCTTATTTCCAGGCTGCCTGCCTCCCTATGGATTTTGGATTTGCCAGCCTGCACAACTGTGAGCCAATAAATAAGATAAAATTTCTCTATCTTCATCTATTTATCTGATCTCATTGGTTCTATTCATCTGGAAATCCTTGATATGATATTGATAGATCTATTCAAAATAAATCATTCATTCAGTTGATTCCACATGTACTTTCTGAGTGTACACTGCAATGCCGGGTGCTGTACTAAGTTCTAGGAATAACGACAGGATTAGGTGGTCCTTAATTGCAAAGAGGAGTTTAAGGCAAGTCCAGGACAGTGCTGGAGGTGTCCTAGAGAAAAAAGTCCAGTCAAGAATCTGTAGGACCTGCACTCAGACGTGAGTCACCTGTGTTCCCTCCACCTGGGGACTGGCATGGGGCCAAGAGGAATTAAAGGTGTGTTCCAGGGCATTCGCACTTTATGGTGCTAAGAAAGAAACAAAGCTGGGGGATGGGAGGAAGGGAGATAGTCAGGCTTAGGAGCTTTCTTCCCTGCAGGTGCCCATTCCAGAGAATTCCCCTTCCTGGGGTGGTGGCATGACTTCAGCATTACCTCACTTCCTTTCCAGAAAGTCCTGGGGATTTCTCACCAGTCCGGAAGCTGCAGGGAAGGCTGGCTTTGGGCCAACAGCCAACCTTAAACACTTTGACCTAGAGGAGCAGAGACCTAGAGAAGCAAAGGGGGAGAGGACTCTCCCAAAGGGGCACCTTTTAAATCAGCTTTTAAAAGGAATATGTTATCTTGCTGGTTGAAAATTTCATTTGAAAAGAAATAAGAAAGAGAAAGCCATGTAAAAACAAGACCAACCAGAAGATTCAGAGAGAATGCAGAGGTCTGGCAGCCTTTCATACAAGCTAGTTGGTATAGGCCCTACCAGCCAGGATGGCTGTCACCAGATCTTTCTGGTGACAGAGATGTACCTATACCTTTCCTCTTCCCTCAAGGAGATAGTAGCAAAAAGCTAAGGCAAGGCTCAAATTAGGCACCACTGCCTCTGAGCAGTGAGAGCCACTGTGGGCAGAATTGAGCGAGTTTTAGAGCATCACTGATGAGTGTAGGGGGAAAGGTCACCTTCCTTAAAGATGCTTTATTGCCACCTGCCATAAAATGCTCTTAATCCATGTGCAAATATATGATGAGCAGGATTTAAAGATGGCCCTGTAGAGTTTTTCAAGGCACACCATTTCTGGTGGTCCTGGAACCACTGAGGTTTCCAACTTGAAGCTCCAGGATTGCACCCGGCCAGTTTCCTGTATTTCAGAGAGCTGTTGAGTTTGGGGGCTTGTCCCACAATCTATCACTAAGGCAGTCCTAATCCTATGAAGCTTTCTCCAACTTCCCAAGGGCCAATGTGCACATCACATCTCCGTATTAGTGACAGCTCTGACCAGACTCTACTAGAATCCCACCATGGCCTCATACTCTCCCCCTCACCCCATCAAATTTTCTCACCCCCTCGCAGATCTGGGCTGCACTGTATAAGTCAGATGTAATCTTCCTTTACAAGTCTGTTGTCCTTATAAGACCATGAGCTACTCAAGATCAAAAGCCATGTCTTTTTCTCTCTGATGTTAGTAAATATTAGGTTATTGAAAGGCAGGTAGCTTTTATAGCCCACAATTTGTGTGTGTGTATGTGTGTGTGTGTGTGTGTGTGTATTATTGGGGATTGAATCCAGAGGCATTCTGCCTCTGAGCTATACCCCCAGCCCTATTTTATTTCTTTTTTTTTTTTTTTTGCGGTACCAGGGATTGAACGCAGGGGCGTTCTACCTCCGCGCTACGCCCCCGGCCCT
>PVJS01011089.1:5903-46606 GCA_004027185.1 Glis glis | reverse complement strand
AGAGAGAGAGACAGAGAGAGAGAGAGAGAGAGAGAGAGAGAGACAGAGAGAGAGAGAGAGAGAGAGACAGGGAGAGAGAGAGCGAGAGCTGAGGCTGGCCACGAAGCAGGATCCTCTGGTCTCCGCCTCCCAAGTACTGGGATTACAAGCGTGCGCCACCACGCCTCACTACGCCCGGCGGAAAGCTGTTTTAACGAATGTGCAGATCTATCATGTCCATGAGGGAACTAGAGAACCCAGGCTGCTGCAGTACACCACTAGCACAACTTGAGCGGGCTAGAGTCCCACACGGATGGAGCCACTAACGCCAGTCTCGCTCCAAAAAGGACCTAAGGTGCTTTACAGACATGCCTCCGTATGGCGAGATGAAAGGCTTTCATTTAAAAACAGGGGAGGGAAATGAGGCCGGGGAGAGGAAGGGTGGCCGGGAGCCTTGGTGCGGAGAGGGTCATTAAATGGGTGTTACCGCGCAGGAGCGCGAGTCTTGCATTGGAGGAAGCAGACATTATGATTAGGATTCCGTGTCAACCTGAGCCCAGATGGGAGCTGCTGTGTTCTCCGGGGTAGCCAGCTTTCCAGTCCTCCTTTTTTTGGGGAGGGGGCGGGTGGGGCAGGGTCTCCCCATCTCCCCCAGGTTGGTCTGGAGCTCCTGCTAAACTCAAGTGATCCTCCCTCGTCCTGTCCCAAGAGCTAAAGCTATGGGTGCACTCCACCGCAGCCAGCTCACTCCTGTTCTTATCTGGCCTGGGGGCTGCCTGCTCTGGGTGGCAGGGCACAAGGGACCAGGCTGGGAAGTGGGGCCTCGTTCCCCAAATGAAGCTCAGAGTGGGGGGCAGAGCGAGGGAAGGAACAGCCTTGGTTAATTCTTAAGTTTGTGCCCTGCTCCCTATTTGCATGACCATTCTCAGAGCGCCATCAGCTGTCACCTGGGCCGCACCAGGCCCCTCCCTCGTCACCTCCCAGCTCTGCTCCTCCTTCCCTCCCCACAGCAGACAGGGGCACTCTTCCTAAATCCCCAATCTGCTCCTGCCCTGCCCGGCCTTCTCTCTGGGGTGCCTGCTGCCTGTTCTTAGCACCACATCCAAACCCATTTTTTTGTTGTTGTTCAGGCACAACTTTTTGTTTTGTTTTGTTTTTTGTTTTAAATCAGTAAAAGAAACTGCATCCTAGAAGCTGCAGTGATCTAAGCAGCCGCACGTTTGTGCATTTGTCCTTTTCTTGTTTTATTTTGTGATCATTTATGTTTAAATGATCATTCGTGAAAGTCTGCACCATACATACTAATTGTAGTAAAGTCATTTACCCCCTCACCCCCATCCCAGGAAAAAAATTACTCTGGAAGATAATTTGCACGGAAATCTAACCAAACTTCATTAAATAGATTATGACAAGATTATAAATGATATGAAGAATAACATTTTAACATTTGGCCATCAACTTAAGAAAATATCAAAACCTATTTTTGTGGACCATCAGATTCTAGGCAAATGGCCCCTGTAGTTTTGTCTCTTCTTACTCCCCCATCCCCCTAGCACTCTATTGGCATCCTGAAATTCTGACAAGGCCTGAAAAATAGTTTCAAAACCCCTTAATTTTCAGCCCTTTAAATAGTAGCTAAGTCAAGCTGGGCGTGGTGGCGCATGCCTGTGATCCCAGTACTTGGAAGACTGAGACAGAAGGATCGCAGGTTCAAAGCCAGCCTCAGTAACTTAGGGAGGCCCTCAACAACTTAGCGAGACAGTGTTTGCAAATAAAAAATAAAAGAGGACTGGGGGTGTAGCTCAGAGGTAGAATGCCCCTGAGTTCAATCCCTAGTACTGCAAAAATAAATAAATAATAAATAGCAGCAAGGTCAGATGTCCAGTAGCTCTCCTCAGATCCTCAGCTCATCCTCACTCACCCTAATCCCCAGCCAGCCTCCAGATCTCCGGATTGAAGGAGGAGGCACAAGCCGGGCGTGGTGGCGCACGCTTGTAATCCCAGTACTTTGGGAGGCGGAGACTGGAGGATCCGGGTTCGCGGCCAGCCTCAGCTCTCTCTCTCTCTCTCTCTCTCTCTCTCTGTCTCTCTCTCTTCCTCCCCCTGTCTCTCTCTCTCTCTCTCTCTCTCTCTCTCTCTCTCTCTCTACTTAGTGAGGCCCTCCGCAACCTCGTGAGACCCAGTTTCAAAATAAAGTCTAAAAAATAGGGCCGGGGTGTAGCACGGAGGTAGAACGCCCCTGGGTTCAATCCCCGGTACCGCAAAAAAAAAAAAAAAAAAAAAGGAGGAGGCACAGGGCTTTGGTTACTATTATCCCTAGATGATAGTAATTTTAGAAGCATGCATTACATTATATGCATCACAATATCAGGATTTCTAATCACTGTACTGACTCCCCCCCCTCCCCGCGTTTGCATCATCCAGAGCTTTGTTCAGGATGGAGGTATAGTTGAGGGGAGCTGAAATCCAAGCTCACTGTCTACACCTTGGGGGGCCTGCCCTGGCTCTGCTGGTAATTACAGCTCCTGAAGGTGCTGGGCGCCCGTAATGACAGCTCAGATCATGCTGGCTCTGGCGTCTTGGGTGGCAGTGCTCCGTGGGGGATCAATGAGAGGGGACTTCCTGTCACTCCAGGGGACTGCATTAGCACCCTCCAAATGGTTCTGGGATGGGAAGGGACTCTTTGGGGACTTCCTTGGCCCTGCCCAGGGCTGGCCTTGCAGGCTTCTGGGGATCCTGCTAGATAGCTGGTAGGCTCTATTTTGAAGCAGTAGGGCCACCACTAGGTGGCCACACTCTAGCCACTTCTGCTGTCTGTCACCCGCCTTGAGTCAAAGTGCTGGCCAGTTAGGACACACCCAGGCTTTTCTCAGTCCCGAGGGGAGGAATCCAAGATGGGTCAAGGGTTTGTTCGAGGGTCCGGTGGACAGCTGTATGTAGAATGGACTGAATGTCTACATACACGCCTGCTTATGACATTGCTCCATCCTGGGTGCCCTGCTCTAGAAATTCCATGGAAAGCCAGGCGCTCACACACCCCGAGCAGGCCTCCAGCTGCTGCAGGGGTTGGCAGGGCCTGACAGCATTGTCAGCAGGGAGGGAGGCCTCTGTGCCAAGCAGGGGTGCTTACCCCTCCCCTCCCCAGGAGAGGGACCCCAGGCAAGTGGAGAGAGGCTGAGGCCAGGCAGGCTGAGGAGGCCCCTGTTTAGAGGGAAGGGCTGTACCCCCACTTGCCCTCCCATGCATCCAGTTACCTGTCCACCCAGTACAGATGTCTTTGCCATCCCTTCGGGAGTAACACCCGGTCCTTCCTGAGGAGAAGCCATTGGCCAGGGACGTTACGTAGGGAAGGCAGGGGGCAGAGCCTATTTGGCAATTCCCGGGTCACACTGAGGTCAAAGGTAGAGGCACGGTGATGTGGAGCCTGAGGACGATCTCTAAGTCTGGTTCTAGGCAGCAGTACCTTCTACCAGGGGTCTTCACCCGCTCTACACTCGTACGCTCCCGGAGACCACAAGAGTGTGTGTTGGGGGTAGCGAGGTGTCCACTCATTCAGTCCTATAGTTTTGTTCGCCTCTTTCTTTCTTTTTCTTAAATATACTTTTATTGATGCATTTTGATTGTACATCATAGTGAAGTTCAAAGTGATACAAACATACTCGCACACACCACTTGGCGTGTTTCCCTTCGGATCCCATCCCATCCCCTGCTTCCTCGTACGTGTGAGGCTGGACGTGATGCCTTGCTAGATGGACATCGCACTATTTGAACCGTGTCCTTCAGCTTCGCTTCTTCCTTGCACAAGCCTGTATTGCACGTCCTATACTCCCTCCTGTGGTTGGATGGGGCTATAACTAGTTCTGGGAGTTGTTTACCTCTTCCTGTCCGTGCCCTTGGTGCCAGGCCATGGGCTAGATCTGGAGACACAGTGATGGATAGGACAGAGGCATCCCCATCCCGGGGAAGGCAGCGGGTGAAGGAAGTCGACCTTGAATGGTGTCAGGTGGTACGCATGAAACTTGTCCACATGGAGCTGTGGGGCCACAGCAGGACCTCACTCAGGCTGGGTCTTGGGAAGACTTTGGAAAGGAACAGCCTTTTGGGAAGGGAATGTTCCAGGCAAGAAGAATAACACATTCAAAGGGCAGGAAACTGCAAAGCACCGGAATGGCTGGGAATCAAGTCTGAGATTGCACCTGATAAGAGAAGCCATCAGAGATAGATGGAGGGAATTGGTTTGACTTATGTCTATTCTTGGGGCAGTGGAGTGTGTGTGTGTGTGTGTGTGTGTGTGTGTGTTACTGGGGATTGAACCCAGGGGCATTGTACCTCTGGGCTACACCCCCAGCCCTTTTTAAATTTTTTTTGTTTTGAAACAGGTTCTTGCTACATTGCTGAGAGTCTCACTATGTTGCTGAGGCTGTCCTTGAACCCATGATCCTCCTGTCTCAGCCTCCCAAGTACTGGGATTACAAACGTGTGCTGCCACACCTGGCTAGTAGAACACCTTGGAGGAGTTCTGTAATGGTTTGATTTAGAATGTCCCCCTGACCTCCATAAAAACAAAGGAGCAATGTCGGAAGCAGGGCTGGGTTGCTAAGGCGGGGTCCCTGGGGGTGTGGCCTTGGAGATTATATCAGGTCCTCTCCTCCCCCTTGCACACTCTCTGCTTCTGGCCTCCATGATGTGAGAGCGGAGCCCACGTGCTCTCCCTCTGTCCACTTCCCGCCACCGCGCCCCGCCATCTGCAGACATCTGCAAAAACTGTGAGCAAATAAATCCTCTGCGTTGTGTGGTCAGTCTTTTTGGATTGTAGCAGTGAGGATGCTGAGGTGTTGACGGAGACAGGTTCTATACATGGAAATGACATGATCAGAATTACACTATAACATCACTCGGTCAGTGGGGTGGAGTAAGGATAGAGGGGGCTAGGGGCAGTGGTGGGCCAGGATGAATTGCCAGGTGAGATAGTGTGTCCTGAATTTGGTCCGTGACAGCAGGCATGGAGCGAAGTGAGTGGTTTGAGAGCGGTCTGCCAGGTAAGCTCTCCAGGGGGAGATGGAGTGGGGAGGAAGGGGAGGTGACTGAAAGATGGCGATTTCATCTCCCGAGATACAGGAAACACCAGGGCAGAGATAGTTTGGGTATACGGGCTGTTGAGGTGATATTTGTCTTGGCCAAACCTGGGGCTGGAGTCACTTCAAAAGTGGTGGCAGAGGAGTTCCTGTCTGGAGATGGAGTCAGTTTGGATTCCAAAGAAAGAAGCATCAAATGTCCCAGGTGATCCATCAGTCCAAAGCATTTACCAGAGGAACCCGCCTACAGAGGGGCTGCGGGGCATCCTCATGGCAGACAGTGAGACCGGAGATGCTCTACCTAGGTGTGTCTGCAGCAGCGTGGTCGGGGTGTGGAGTTTACATGAGGGTTTAAGGAATTTGGGGCAACAACCTAAATACCTTTTTCAGTGCCTGGGAGTGTCCAAGGCTCTGGCCTAAGTTCAAGCCTGCAGGGAGAAACGTGTAGCCGGCTGGTCACAGAGTGGTCAAGGCACTTTGTATTTTAGGGGCACAAGTGGCCACAAAGAAAAGGCTCTGACTATGTGGGTCTGGAGTGGGCCGGGGCTGGAGATTCAGAACTGAGAGTTGTGGGTTTGCACGGGCCGGCAGCCCTGGGGGCAGGAGGGAATGTTGAGCCTAGTGGGTTGAATGGTGGCCCTCCAGAAAGATACATGCATGTCCTAATACTTGGAACTAGTGAACCTTATGCGGAAAAAGGCACTCTGTAGATGTAATTAAGTTACAGGTCATGAGGCGAGGTCATCCTGGATTACCTGTGTAGACGCTACACCCAGTGACAAGCATCTGCATAAGAAACCGAAGAGAAGATGCGAAGGCTGAGGAGGCTACCTGAAGACAGACGCAGGACACGCCCGGGAACACTGGAAGTCTCCAGATGCTGGTAGAGCCAAGGAAGCCTTCTCCCCTTCAGCCGTTAGCGGGAGCAGGGTACTGTCAACATCTTGACTTCAGACTCCCGGCCTCCAGAACTGTGCAACCAACTTGTTTTATGACACAGTTCATGATAACTTGATAACGGCAATCCTAGGAAACAAAAACATCAGGGCCCAGGATGGATCCCAGGACCTTGTGCAGAGGGCTAGGCGGAGGAGGTGGGGCCACAAGGTGGAGAGCAGAGATGGCATCTTCTGGGTGGGGGGCAAGTAGAGGGACAGACAGGTGTACATGAATGAATGAATGAATGAATGAACGCATGAATGGCCCCCTTCTGCGAGACAGGGGCCAGTGGAGACCCAGGAGACATGACCCTCCGCAAGTCTGTCACCTCTGTGGCCTACTTCCTCCACCTAGCCCTCCACTCGGCATAAGGCCCTTGGACTCCATCCTGGGCCCTGATGTGTCATTTCCTAGGATGCAGACGCTGAGGAGAAGGCTACGCGAGGACAGAGGCAGGGGTCAGGGTCGTGCAGCCAAGGAAGTCGAGCCAAGGAAGGACTCTCCCCTTGACCTTTAGCGGGAGCATGGTACTGTCACCATCTTGTTTCAGACTTCTGGGTACGCAGGGGCTCCAAGTCCTAGAAGGATACTGACAACTCATGGGAGCTTCCCTGACTCTGAGACCTGGGGAGGCCTTGTTCCTGCTTTTGGCTTCTAGAACCCACTGTGCAGAGCAAGGTGTATAGAAGATTTCCATCTCTTCATGTAGTCCAGTGTGTGTGTGTGTGTGTGTGTGTGTGTGTGTTACTAGGGATTGAACCCAGGGCCATTCTACCTCCCAGCTACACACCCAGCCCTATTTAATTTTGAAACAGGGTCTCACTAAGTTGTTGAGAGCCTGGCTAAGCTGCTGTGTTGGACACGGGGCCCCCGAGGTGCGTGCAGACACTCGAGTGGAGATGTAAACCCAGCGGTCAGTTTTGTGAGTCTGAAGCTCCAGGGAGTAAGGAAAGGGAGAGAGTACTTTGTGAATCAACTAGGTGTAGGGAAACATAGAAAAAGAAGAGGAAAGAAGAGAGCTAGGCCTGAGCTGTTAGGAATCCCCAACCTTCACTGACCAACGGGTGAGGGCGGAGCGAGAGAGTATGGAGGGGAACCAAAGGACGTGAGTGTTGCCAGGAGTAGTGGTCACGCTGGGGTGTCAAACACTGCTGGGGCCTTGGCAGATAAGCCTGAAGAAAGGCTGTTGAGTTTAGAGATTTGGAGGTTAGTGAGAATTTATTGAAAAAAAAATTCCCCTTTACTGTGGTACTGGGGATTGAACCCAGGGGCAGTCTATCTCCAAGCTACACCCCCAGCCCTTTTTATTTTTTATTTTGAAACAGGGTCTTGCCAGGTTGCTGAGAGTCTCCCTAAGTTGCTGAGGTTGGTCTCAAACCTGTGATCCTCCTGTCTCGGCCTCCCAAGTACTGGGAATACAGGGGTGCGCCATCACGCTTGGCTTGGTTTGGTGTTTTTAAACGGGTTAGAAGCTAACTTCAAGACCTGAGATGGTGGGACAGGGGTGAGGACAAGTCTTTCTTGCTGTGGCTAAGGAGACACCCAGTACTTGGTAGGGGTGGATGAGGGCTTTGTTTCTATAGGAGAGCTTGAATGTATTTATAGTCCAATGGGAAAGATCCAGTTGAGAGGAGCAGGTTGGGCATTCAGGAGAGAGAAGGGAAGATCCACAGGGGGCGCTCCTGAGAAGGCGGCGGGGTGGGAAGATCAGAGAGAACAGGGAGATTTCTGTGGCATAACTGGATGTAGCAGATGCAGAGAGGTAGAGGTGTGTGTGTGTGTGTGTGTGTGTGTGTGTGTGTGTGTGTTTTGCTGGAGATTGAACCCAGGGCATTGTATCCCCAAGCTACACCCCCAACCCTATTTTATTTTGAAACAGGATCTTGCTAAGTTACGCAGTGCTGCTGGCCTCGAACATGTGATCCTCCCGTCTCAACCTCCCAAGTACTGCCATTACAGGCATGGGCCACTGTGCCCGGCTCTGGTTTCAGCTGAGCTCTGGCTGGTGGCTGACACAGGCTGGAACAGCGGCTTGTCTGTGTTTTATGTGCGTTGTATTTCTGTGTGTCCGTCTTCCCCAGGTCTGGGCCGCCTGCCTGGCCAGTGTGCCATACGGAATCTCCACACTGGGCCTGGGCGGACACTGGGCATCTCCGGCTCTGGGCTCTGCTGCCTGATGAGATTCTCAGACTGTGCTTCCCCTCATTCATGAAGAGGCAGCTTCAGAGAGCAGGCGTGGGAACCTGCTCGGCCGCCAGGGCGTCCTGGGCTCAGGCTGAGGTCGGCTCCATCGCTGCCTTCAACAGCTCCCTGACCTGCTGGCTGAATGAGGCCTCCAATCTTTTTTGGCCAGTGTGATATGGAAGAGTTTGCAAACCGTGGTTGGCCCAGAGTGCTTCCAGCTGCGACACCCCCGCCCCCTCTTTGCTGGGCTCCCTTCTCACCAATCCACGATCCCCACACACATCGCCAGGTGTGCCGGACCTGGGGGAGCTTGGCCAGGGGTGGGGCTCCCTCGGTCTCCAGGGGTGGACCTCGGATCTCTGGCCGTCCTGAAGGCCTTCACTGGTCTGCCCTTCCCCCTGACACTCAGCTTGCACCCGCGGCTCGGTGACCCCAGCCTCCTGTAACCCGCTGGTGGCGATGTGCCCAGCAGGGCGAGGCAGGGGAGCCCGCCCGCGTGCAGGCCGCTGTCCCCCCAGCCCGGCGTGGGGTCGGGCGGCGCAGGCGGCGCAGGGGGCCAGGCCGCGTCCCACAGGTGGGGGCGCCGCGGGGAGGCGGACGCGGCGAACGTGCGGCGGGCGGCAGGCCGCATGAAGGACTCGGCGCCGCTGCAGGGCGCGGAGCCAGGCGCGGGGGGCGGGGTGGGACGTGGCCGCGGCCCAAGGGGCGGAGCCTGCGGCGCGGGGCGGGGCGAGGGCGTGGCCTGTGGGGCGGGGCGAGGGCGGGGCCTGCGGCCGGACACCGCGGAGGTTCTGGAAACGCCGGAGCGCAGCGGCGCGTCCAGGTCCAGGTCCAGGTCCAGGTCCAGGTGAGTGCGGCCGCCGGCGGGGAGATGGGGCCGGGCCGGGGTCGCCCCGCGGCCGGGTGGGTGCGCTCCCCGCGTCCGCCCTGCTGCTGCGCCCGTCGGGTTCCTGTCCCGCCTGCGTCCCTCCCCAGCCCGGGGCCGTGAGGTCAGCGGCGCCCTTCCTGCCGGCCGGGCGGGGCACTGGCCGCCCTCCCGGTCCTGCTCCGGGGCCGGGGCCTGACCCCGCGACTGCGGGCCGCCTGGCCTTGGGGCTGCGGAGATCGGGGAGGCCACTCCCCTGCGCCCCGGCCGGGCAGGGTCCAGCGTGTGCCTGTTCATTAGATGGGGCTGTTGGATCAGAGAGTCTAATTTCCCTCCAGACATCCCGGTCGAACCTGCGTTGTTCGCCCCCAGCAGTTGCGGAGACCGGTGCTAATCTGTTCACTAATTCAACAAACTGCCCCTTCGGTGTGTCAGGAGCTGCTAGTCCAGGGGGCAGGCCATCTGGAAGACGGGGGAAAGTCCAGCCCCAGTGCAGTGTGGTGAGTACTGCTGTGGAGATGGGCTGTGGGTGCTCGGTGTGGTCTGCAGGCCTCAGGCCAGCGGGCTTCCCGGAGGAGGTGAACCAGTGGGAGTGGTCAGGTGGAGGCTGGGGAAAGGGTAACGTGGACTGGGAACCGACTGTGAGTAGGGGCGGACTCTGGCCAGCGTCAACCTTTGTGGAAGCGAGGTGATGGGGAAGGGACACTTCAGGGCATAGCTGCCCGTGGACCCCATCCACAACAGCCTGGAGAGAGAGGACAGTGCCCTGCATGTTTGTGGAAGGTGCCCAGGGGACCCTGGCAGCGGGAGGGCACTTCCTGCCCCTGGCCTGAGTTCTAATGTGACACATTGAAAATAGCGCAGTATAGTTCCCCAGATAGACTTGTCTTTTGCTGCGGAGTGACACTTAATGCTTTTGCTTCATGATACAGACCATCTGGGGCCCAACAGCCCCAACCCTCTGGCAGGAGCTCCAGACCCGAAGCGCAAGACTGGGGGCCATCACGTTGTAGCTTGGGGCACTCTCAAGTGGCCCCGACTTTTCTGAGATCCGTGGTCCACCTAAGGATTTATGGGATGTTTTTGCCATCTGCTGCTTGTTCTCAGCCTGTATCACCCCTGAGAAAACAGGTCCCGTGATTGAGTTCTCTGTTAAATGGACCAAGGTTTTCTCTGACTTATGCTGAAGCCGCCCCCAAGGTGTCCTGTGTGCAGTCTCTTGCTCTGATTCTGTGCCTTAGGGCCGGGCCTCCTCCTACTCACAGGATGTCTGGCTCTTGGATTCTTTTCTTCTAGGGCCTTCTTATTCTCACAGAGCCAAGCATGTCCACTCTAAGGCCCAGCCAGTGAAGCCACGTAGCAAGGATAGAGTTGGCTGGGGCCTTATCCCAGTGATACTGTCATGCTGCATCACCCTAGTTCTCTGAGAGGACAGCTTGGCAGGCAGACATGGCGACGACTAAGTTGAGCACTGTCACTTGGCGTAGACTCTTCCGGCCTGCCTCTGCAGTGGGGTGCATAAGAGAGCGTGCCCCCTTTGCCTCTGGTTTAGACTGGTGCTCATCTGTGTTCATTCTTTGAGTACCTCCTGCACGCTTGGCTTCTGCCTGGAGGATGCCCGGGGTGGAACGAGGGAGAGGAGGTGGCTGAGCACTATTCTTGCCCGGGGGTAGCTCATAATCTCTCTGAGATTGCTATTTCAGCTGGGCACATGCCCGGGGAGGAGCCCAACATGTGAGTGCTCATCACTCAGACGCTGGGTACGTGTAGCCCTGAGGAATGGGGGATGGGGGCGAAGGAATCTAGGGTCTTCTTGTGTCCTGAGAAAGCCTCCCTCTTTAAACTCTGCCCTGCCCCATCCTTGGGAAAGTCTGCGACTGTATGCAAGGCCTTGGCCGATCTGTGGCCACGCTGGCTGATAATGTGCAGAGGACTGGTAGGTGTGTCCCTGGCTCCTGGGACCCGTCAATTTAATTTTCTGCAGATGGAAGTTGGCAGGGAATGCAGCAGAGCAGGCACGTGCAAGCCCAGCAGAGTGCTGGAGTGAGAATTGAGCTTCGAAAAAATTGCTTAAGTCTAGCAATTTGGACTTTCAAAGTGCCTGAGGGTGGGCCATCGGCCTCTCCTAGAGCAAAGGGGCCTGGTGGATCCTGTGGTCTGTGGGTTTTGTGCTGGGAATAGGGAATGAGGGATAAACAGATAGTTTTTTATTCTTAGAAAGAGCAGAGGAATGAGAAGTCTGGGTTAGACTTCTTGGAGCCCTAGCAGGGAGTATCTGTTCACTTGCAGGGCAGAGGATTAAAGTGTTTGGGTAGCGTGTTCTACAGCCCTGATAGGATCTGTCTGAGCCTGGTCACAGGCCAGCCTCTGCTCCAGGCCTCTCAAGAAGTGTTTGCTGGAGGGGAGCTTGCTCTGTGCCTGGCACTCCTGAGAGTATGGCAAAGATCCCGAGGCCTGGTACTTGTAGGAGCCCGAAATGATCAGGTAACAGGCACAGAAGTATGTGAGATCCTAGCGTATTGGTCCAGTCCCTGCCTTGTGCTAGAGAAAGTTCCTTGGTGAACTTTGGGGCCAGTGATTGGCCAATTCCAGGGTTAACCCTGACTCGTCTCTCCTGAATCGAATGCTTTGTCTCTCCTGGCATTCTGGGTTTGTGGTGATTGCCCAGTTATTGCCTTGTTCTTGTTTCGCGCACCTTCTCTGCCCCCTAGTCTGAACGTCTCCCTCACTCAGAGATCAGCTGGCTTGTGTGGGGCAGCTGGCTGCTTCAGGGCCACTTATTTTCCTCTGATGCTCTTGGTGCTGATAATTGGTATAAATTGTGCCTCCTGTGGGCAACTTGCTGACATCTGTAATCTCAGTCAGTGAAGTCTAGGTTCTAATATTATCTCCATTATGTAGATGGGGAAACTGAGGCTCAAAGAAGCCTATAACGAACTTAAGGTCACAAAGCTAGGAAGTGGTGGTGGAGCTGGGGTTAACTCTGGGTCTGTCTGCCACCATGCCCCCGTACCTGCTCCCTGGGTTGTACTGCCTTGCCCTGAGCTGGGCTGGTTAATTGTAAGCATTGTAATGTCTGGGGTAGAGGTGACTGCTCAATTCTGAGCTGAACTCGGGGAATCATGTTGCTATTTTCTGGACCCATGTTGCTCCTCTCTTTCTGGGGGGATCCAGCCAGCGATATCATGAACCTGCTTTGTGAACCTTTGTGGGTAACCCATGATAAAGTCCTTAACCCAGGCAGGCTTTGCTAGAGCCAAGTCTTGCTCCTCTGTTTGGAAGGCCTCTGTGTTCTAAGGTAATACATATCCCTCAGTAAGAGTGGATGGCAGCAATCTCTAGTGGAAGGTGTATTTGGACCTTGGTCTTGGTTTTGCCCTTGATTTTCTGTCAGATGTCAGGCACGTAGGAAACCCTCTCTCAGCCTCCTTTATCTGTCTTGCAAATCCATCTTATACAGTAGTCTCCTTTGACCCACAGTTTTGCTTTTCACAGTTTCAGTTGCCCATGGTCAGCCAGCCTGAAAATATTAGATGGAAAAATACAGAGATAAATCATTTATAAGTTTTTTTTTTTGGTGTGTAGTACTGGGGATTGAACCCAGGGTCATTTTCCCTCTGAGCTACACCCCCAGTCCTGTTTTATTTGAAACAGGGTCTTACCAAGTTTCCCAGGCTGGTCTTGAGCTTGCTATCCTCTCATCGCAGCCTCTCAAGTACTGGGATTATAGATGTGCGCCATCAGGCCTGGCTCGTAAGTTTTAAATTGTGGGCCCTTCTGAATAGCATGAGGAAGTCATGTGCCATCTTGCTCTGCTCTGCCCAGGACATAAATCATCCCTTTGTCCCCTGTATCCACCCACTCGTTAGTCCCTGTCACTTTGTAGCCATTTTAGTTATCAGGTTGACGTTACTGTTATTGCAGTGTTTGTGTTCAAGTAACCATTATTTTATTTAATAATGGCTCTAAAGTGCAAGAGTAGTGATGCTGGCATGGTGTACACTATAATATGACAATGTTATAGTATATTGTTACAATTATTCTATTTTGTTATTAGTTGTCATTGACTGTCTCTTACTGTATCAAATTTATAAATTAAACTTTATAATCTGTATGTATGCATGTTTAGGCAACAGTATGTTCAGGATTTGATACTAACTGGTTTCAGTCCTCCACTGGGGGTCTTGGAAGGCATCCTCCATGGACAAGGCGGGACTACCGTGTCTGCAATGGAGATGACTATCTAGTTTATAGGTGTTGGTGAGAAACAGATGGTAGAAATGAAAGATTTTTGGAAACATAAATTGTGGCTATCTTAGCCTGAGGCAGCGGTCTTAGCATTCTCATTGCTATAATCTAAAGACCTGACCATGTAATTTAGAGGAAGGAAGACTTATTTGCTCACGGTTTTCCTTGGAGATTTTGGGGTTCAGTCCATGTGAGGCTGGGGAACATGGCTCTCAGGGCATGGCAGCAGGAAGCGGAGTGTGAGGGGAGGAGAAACCATATATAATCCCCATGGCCGCAGCCCCAGGGACCCACCTTCTCCAATCACACTACCAGCCCAGGCCACCACCCTGTAAATCCATTGCAAAGGATTGATCCACTCACTGCTGGGATTTTAACCAAGCCCCCTGCCAGCATTGCTGCCTTGTTTCCGTGAGGCCTAGGGGGCGTTTTCTTTCCAAACCATTACACAGAGCTTAAGTGCTCAGTGCTTCACTGGGAAGTGTATTGCAAGGCAGCCCCCTGGGTGAGGGAAGAGAAAGTGAGTTAGAGAAGACTAGGAAGCAAATGTGAGGTGGAGCTTCAGCAAGCTGGCCACTCTGCCCGGAGATGGACCAGGTGTTCAGCCATTCAGGACCTCTGTGTGCAAGCTCTGCAGAATCGTCCTGCCTCGCAGCAGTTTCTTGTACAGCCTGGAGAGGTGTCCCTGCTGGCCTCCTCTGTCTTCTGTCCTTCATTGGGGAGTTAACTTTCCCTCACCCCTCAGTAGGGCCCTTTCGTAGCTACTGGAGAGGCCAGAGATCCTGGCACCATCCTGTATAGAATCTTTCACTGGAAAAGTGAGTGGCCCAGGGCCTACAACATGGGCGATACCAGCAGTATGAGACCGTATGTAAAGTGCATCCAGTATGGTGGCGTATGGACTCTGTCCTCAGCTGTAGCTCCTTCTTAGGAGTTAGGCTCACCTGAACTGCCAAGTCTCTGCTAAGACCCCAACTGGAAACCCAACTTGGTGTTTGCATGTTGATTTTTTTTAAGTGAGATTAAACCCAGGGGCATTCTACCTTTGAGCTACACCCCTAGCCCTATTTTATTTTTTATTTTGAAACAGGGTCTCATTAAGTTGCAGAGGGCCTGACCAGGTTGCTGAGGCTGGCTGCGAACCTGGGATCCTTCTATCTCAGCCTCCCAAGTACCGGGATTACAAGCGTGCACCACCACGCCCAGCTGAGTGTTGATTTTAACAGCCTTCTCTGCTAGTTATTGAAGCAGGAGCCGTTGTGGGTTTGCCGGTGCTGGGGTGGGGAAATGCAAACCAACACTTTCATGTACTGAGTAGAGAAGGTGTAGAGTACATATTATCTGACACATGCACCCTAATCCGTTCTTGCCAGGCCCCACTGAGCCCCCTCTTCCTCTACTGACAGGATTGGGTGCCAAAAATCAAAGCCCAGGGAGTTCCTTCACTATCGACTCCCATCTGGCTTCTTACATGTGGAGTGAGGGTGGAGATTCCAAACACTTGGGGTGGGGGCGGACACGACTACACAGAGCACAGAGCTGGGCTGCATTGGGATCTTGGCAAAGGAAAATATTTTTCACATCAAGCAGTTGTCGAAGCTACAAAGCCTGGGGTGGGAGACGGGGCCGGAGAGGCAGCAGGGCCAGGTCACACGGAGTTCCAAGGGCCCTTTGGGTTGAGGAGCCTGGACTCCGTTCTGCTGGCAGTGGAAGCCAAAGGAGGGGCTTCGGTAAGCCCTGCTGGCTACTTTGTAGAATAGAGTTGGGAGGGAAGCCAGATGAGATGGAGAGAGGTCAGAGAAGTTGCGACCAGCATCACTGTGGGGGCACTAGAGGTGGCTCAGACTGGGGCCTGACACCAGGTAAGAAGAGTTGGGTGCCTCCTGTCCTTTCCTGGGGTGGCAGTGACAGCAGTTTCTGGGCCTGCATGGACATCCACGTGCTTTGGTAGTGGGGCCTCCTGGAGCTCTGCACAGCTCCTCCTATGTTGAGCACTCAAGTCCGTTCAGCTCTGCTGCCCTGGCGTGGGTCATGGCCTGGGAGGCAGGGCCATGGCAGGGGTAGGGTCCAGCAGCCCTGTCACAGAGGACAGGCAGCAGTTTTGCCCGGTGCCAAGCAAGACGACTTGGTTCTCAGCAAACCCATGTTCTGTGTCCAGGCTGTTAAATACATTGTTAAAACTCAAGCTGCTGCATTTGGGTCGCAGCTGGGAGCTTGGCAGAGGGTCCAGCCTGATGAGGTAAGGGGAGAAGCTAAGGACGCTGCTGGTTGCAGCTGGAAACATCTTTTCATGGTCATTTGGCCAGGTTGTAAATGTCCCTTCCAAAGAGCAGTCTTGGTAGGATCTCTGGTTGTATGTCTTGGAATTTCCCTGTGCTTAGAAACAGTGCCAGCCGCCTGGTGGGTGAATTACTGTCACCGGGGTGTTGGCAGACTCTACAGGACGTCCGTGGGGGTCCAGACTCTAGGGCTGCCACGGCTCCTTTGGAGTTCGTTTGAAAAGGGCCTGTTTTGTTTCTTTTGCATTTTAAGTATATTATAAACTATATTTTCGGATTCTTGTAGAATTCCTTGTAGAAAGAGTAGGAAAACAAATCAGTACAGAAAGAAAAATAAAATCACTTCACCAGGATACAACTGGGTCATGACTCCTTGCATAGATGCACATGAATTAGTTCTTCCTTACAAAACAGAATCGTAAGGTACACATTGTTTGGGGCCCGCTTTTCCCACAGCGCGCTTTGGTCTCTGTTTTGATATACATCCAGCGTTCATTCTGACGTGCGCCATAACAATCCACTCTGTGGAAGAAATGGAGTATTCTTTTGTAGTTTCCTAATTTGAACCAGTCTGCAATGAAGAATTACTTGTTGGGCAACCAGCGCGGGACAGACATTATTCTAAACTCTGGAGATAAAGCTCAGTATTGGTTTTCTGCTTGGGCTTGTTGTGTGTTTGCTTTTCATAAAAGTGGGTTTGACCTTGCACCTCTATTCTGCGTGGATTTCTGAGGGTTTCTGGGATGGCTTTTGGTGGTACTGGACACTTTGTGGGGCACTGGGCCGGCGTACGTACTCCTACCTGCTTTGTCCTAAGCAAGTTCTGGGTATAAGATGGGATGGGCGTTGGCATTTCCCACCTGGTGGGCACAGTCCCTTTCGGATGCCTCCTCCTCCCAACTGACCCTAGTTAGATGAACTTTTGCACAAAGCCTTCTGAGTTCAGGGGCCCGGGATCAGGAGGAATGGGGTGGCGCTCCAAGATGGCCCTGCTTGGGATGGCAGTGTTGATGTGACACTGCGAGCCACTTGGAGTGCCCAGCTCTCTGGGCCAGCAGAGCATCATCCCCTCTCCCGCCAGAGCAGAACTTTGCAGAGTTGTGGTAAGTCATTTCCCAAAACCCATTTGTGATTCTTTGAGGCTCTGCCTCCAGGCCAGGATTCGTGGATGGGCTTGATTTAAGCCAGACAGTGCATTCCAGAGAAAGGACAGCTGGTATTCATGTAATGAACAAACCTGGCTGCTTTTCCCTGAGTGTTATAAGGTGCGAACCCAGATGGCTCAGCAGGGTGATTCCACAGGAATGGAGAGACTTCCCCTCCCCCTGACTTTGATGCCCAATCTCTGCAGAGGTATGCAGCTTCAACTGACAACACACCCGGGAGAAGAGCTAGGGCTCCCGCCGCCAGCCACGTCTAGTCTGGTCTCCCGCCTGGACGCTGTGTCCCACCACGCCCTCTCTCAGGGGCACTGGCTGGTCCCTCACTGTCCACCCGTCCTCCGGCTTTGAGTTTTCCTGTCTCTCCCTGCTCTCCTAAGCTAGCAAAGCTTCTTGAGGTATGAGGGACAGACACACACCCTCTTAAGTGAGGGGCTTGTGGAAGCAAGAAGAGGGGCCTTCTAGAATCCTGGGGTGGAAACGACAGTGCGAGGCAGCCTGGGTGCAGACCGGGCTGGACCGGGACCTGGGCTCTGGCTCGAGCTGGCCACGGCTACTCACCTCAGAGACTTGCTTTCCTGTGCTGCCCCAACCCCAGAGCACACTCCTTAGCTCAGTGCTCCCTGCCCTGCAGCAGGTTCGTGCATGCAAGATAATTATCCTGTGTGTCTCCAGGCCCTTGACACCTAGACTGTGGCAGGCATGCTGTCACCTCTGCAGCTTGGGGCATGAACACGTGGGCCCTTCGCTTACTCCTCTTCCCGGTAGAGGATACTGTTTGGGGCAGGAGGCAGTGGCTGGCCTTCTCTGAGCCTAACCCAAACCACAAGGGATTGGGATTTCTTCTGGAAGGGTGAGACGGGGACTGGTGATTGGGACTGTGTCCTAACGACCGACCATGCCATGCAAAAATTGATGAAGTGGCATTAGTCTGCTCAGACTTGGAATTCCTTCAGATAAGGCTTATGTTTTTTGGAGACGCGTTCGTATTTCCCTTGAATTTTTCTTGTTTTCTCTTAGTAAATTTCCATTTGAGCATCCAGTGAGACTTGGCCGAGGTGGGGCACAAGAGGAAGGACTGGCGAAGCCGGGGCTCAGATGGGTGCTGGTCCTCCAGCACGTTCCGGGCTGCCCGGCTGAGCCAGAAGACCAAGTCTGAAGTTTCCGTGTGTTCTTAGGTCCACTGCCAGCGAAGCTGCCCCAGGTGGTGTCTGCCGCCTTCCGAGCTGTGTCTATTTCCAGGCTAATGAGAAGGCAGCAGCTGGCTTCTTCTCCGACTCAGCAGCCCAGCCCAAGCTCCTGGCTATGGGTGGTGAATTCATTTTGTATTCTAAGTGCCTAGCTCGGTGCTTGGCATCTCTGGGTCGTCAGTAAATATTTGTGAATGAACAGTGACTGGCAGTGAAGACGTCTGCCAAGGAGCCTCACTACCGGAAAAGCAGTGTCTGCCCAGGAGTGCCCCCACGCCCTCTGTGATAGGCGCAGACTGGCAGGGGTCAGTGTGTTCTTTTTCTGGCTGACAGTCTGCCGTCCACCTGAGTCTGGGCCAGGTCCCCCGGAGCATGTTCTCTTTCTGTAATTATCTCTTAACGGGCCAGGGCTAGGTCCCCGGCATCTGCTACTACCATGACACACGTGTTGGAAGGGAAGAGAGAAACAGACAGGCGGTCTGTGAACTGAGAAGGGGTGGGCTAGAACCTTGGAGCGACAGATGATTAGAACCAGAGGCAACTGTCCCCCACTGTGATTCAGCTTCTCATGTCCCGGTTGGTAGCCAGGAGTCTAGAGGATGGGCCCTCTCCCGAGGGCACGTGACTTCTCTGAACAGGGACCAGAATGGAGCACATGTCACTGGTTCACATCCTGAATATCTTCCTTGGCTCTTGTGGGCTAGGCCAGGGTTTGGACACACTTGAGTGTGTACATAAGTGTGCACATGTGTATGTGTCTCTTCACCTGAGTTGCTCTTTTCCCCGTGTCGATCTCATGCATGTCCCCGAATGCCGTGCAGACACCGCACTCTCTGACCATGACACTCCAGGTGCCCACGCTGCTGATGGCCTGGTTTGGTGTCCTGAGCTGCGCACAGGCCGAATTCTTCACTTCTATTGGTAAGTGACAAGTGGACTGTTGGATACTGGGCAACCCTAGGCTGGAATGCTGAGGATGTCACTGCCGGGCTGGCTCTCATTCAGGGTAGGGTGGCCTCCTCCACTGGCTTTGACCAGTTCTGGGGAGGGTAGAGCCTGCAGAGGTGCAGTGTTCCCCTCTGAGGCCCTGGGAGCCAGCGGTCCGAGTTGGGCCCTCCTCCCTGGGGAGTGCAGGCTGCATATGGGCTCTCTGACCAGCTTACCCCTGGGCCAGAGAGTGGTTTTGAGCCCTGTGTCCTGAGGCCCCAACTCCTCCTGTCCTTACCTGAAGTTTCAGGGCTCATTCCCATATGAGTCCTTAGGGTGTCCATGCCCTGGTGACAGGCCCAGCTGGGTAAGAGGGAGAAGGAGATGCGGGCCTTCTTCCTGGAGCAGCCCCAGCGCACTTACCCCAGACATCCTCTTGGTGCCTCTGCCTTTGTCTTTCTGAAGTTGGGGGCCAGGACTATGGGAGTGCCTAGACCCCCTTTCCCTCCAAGTCCCCATGATTCTCTGAAAGCTGGCATGCCCTTGGCCCAGAGGCCTCACTTCTGAGCTGTTAAATTTGTACTCCGAGGACGGGGGTTGGACCTCCCACACCCATCTCACTGGCCCTTACTTCTCTCCTATAGGACATATGACTGACCTGATTTATGCAGAGAAAGACCTGGTGCAGTCTCTGAAGGAGTACATCCTTGTGGAGGAAGCCAAGCTCTCCAAGATTAAGAGGTGTCCAATGTCCCAAGACCTCAGACTCCCTAGGGTGCTGTAAGAGGAAGCCCCTGAGGGGTGATGTGGGGCTGGCCTGAAGGTTACTCCATCCCAGTCTTCCACAGTGGCTATGTACATGGACTAAGTAGTCACTGTTTTTTTCCCTTTCTACTTCAGTCCTTTTTACTTACACCGCGTTTCCCAGCTCTTATCTTGACTAAGGGGCTACACGCACCCATGGGAGTTACTATAGAAAGGATCCTGGACCTCACCAGGGCAATTACCACTGCCCAAGACCTGCGTGGGTGGGTGTTTTAGTCTTCTTTTTCTTTGGTTCCACAGCTGGGCCAGCAAAATGGAAGCCCTGACCAGCAAGTCAGCTGCCGACCCTGAGGGCTACTTGGCCCACCCTGTGAATGCCTATAAACTGGTGAAGCGGCTGAACACGGACTGGCCTGCGCTCGAGGACCTGGTCCTGCAGGACGCGGCGGCAGGTGAGGGACAGTGAGGCCGATCGCTGCCCCTGCGCGTGTCGGCCCGTGCCTGGGCCATGCGTCTGAGCCTGTCTCGGGTCTGGTGGGCAAGTTCAGTGTGTGAACATCGCCCTGCCAGTCCCATGGCCCTGTGCCTTCTCCCTGCTGGTCCTGACAGTTGGCTGTCCTTGTGGTAAACGTAGTAGTGATCAGTTTTGCCTTTTTGTTTTTATCCCCCCCCCCTTTCTTTGGTCATGACATTCTTTTCTAATTATATTTTAGTAATACATGTTTTTGTAGAAGAATTAGGAAACACAAACACAGTCACAAAAGAAAATTACAATTTCTTAATCCAATTGCCTAGTGATAAGCACTGTTAAACTTAGGATCTTCCTACACGTAGATATACATTTAAAAAAAAAGAGCCATGCATACACCAGGGGATGAGAACCTGTGTGCTTTGAGTGACAGAGGAATCGCAAAGGAGTCAGGTGGGCTGGGTGTTGGGGTCAGGGTGAGCTAGAGCATAGGCCTCATCTGAATTCTTTCCTCTCCATGTCTTATACAAACAAAACATTTCTATTGGTGGATTTGTAACATAAGCATCTACTCTTGGCTGGATCTCCCAGCTTCTCTATATGCTATTTTTCTTCCAGTGTTAGATATTGAAGCCAGGGCTTCAAACATGCGAGGCAAGTGCTTTATCACTGGGCTACGTTCCCCCGCCCCCTTTTTCATATTTTGAGACAGGGTCCTACTAAGTTACAGAGGCTGGCCTCGAACTTGGGATCCTCCTGCCTCACCCTCCCAAGTAGCTGGGATTCTATGCATGTGCCACCACATCCAAATCTACATGCTATTAAATTGTTCTCCTGCAACATGATTTTAAGGGCTGGATTGTAATCAGTTATACTGATGTACATACTAATGTACAGTATATATACTGATGTATACATACAGTACAGTATGATACTGTAAAACTGGTCAAGTCTTTGGATATGGAACTGTTTCCAAATTATCAGCAATCTTTTACACATATCTTGGTGTCTACCTCTGGTTATTTTTCTAGGGTGGATTCCTAGAAATGGTATTTAAAGGTTGGAGTATGAATTTTCTTTTTTTGGGGGGTAGTACTAGGGATTGAACCCAGGGGTGTTCTACCTCTGAGCTATACCCCCAGCCCTGTTTTATTTTGAAACGGGGCCTCACTAAATTGCGGAGAGCTTCACTGAGTTGCGGAGAGCCTCACCAAGTTGTTGAGGCTGGCGGTGAACCTGCGATCTTCCTGTCTCAGCCTCCCAAATACTGGGATTACAGGCATGTGCCACCACGCCTGGCTAGAGTATGATTTTTTTTTAAAAGCGTCTTCTTTGGTAGTGCTTTCTGTGCTTTAACCTCTTCCGGTTAAGCAACAAGAAGTGATGGCAGGGCGGGCCTGGAGGTGGGTCTTCTGGACTCAGCCTTGGGCTCAACCCCTGCCTCTTTTCTCTGCTCTGGAAGTCTGCTTACAACTTCAGACTAGCTGTCTCTCTGGCTGAGACATTTCAGCTCATGTGGCCAGACTGGGTTGGGCTTGGCTGGGGACAGGGTGGCCTCCAGGGAGGGATTGGTGAGCTCAGCCGGGCTGGACCTGTGCCCAGTGAGCTCATTGCCTCCAGAAACCACGCCTGGCTTCCCCAAATTCCCGCCTCCCTCGCTAGCGGGGCGTGCAGCTCGGCACAGGCTGATCGGCTGCCCTGCAGGAGCCCGAGCCTGCTCAGATGGTCTCTGCCCTCTGATCTTGTTCTTTACACTCACTCTTCCCCAGCAACTTCTGGAAAATGTTAAAATTACCTGGAAGGAGGTTGGCCAGGCCCAGAGAGCAACAGGTTGTTCTCATCTCTGACTCTGAGCGCTTGCCCTGAAATGAGGGGGCACACTGGCTTTTTCAAGGGGGCATCTCCATTTCCTAGATTCTAACCTCTTTAGAGTCCCGTGAGGCCAGAAAGAAGACAAGGTAGCAGGTCTTCGTTCTTGGATCCCCAGGGTTGGCTAGAAATGAGTATTTGAGCCCAACATTGTGAGAGTGTGTGGTAGTGGGTGCTGCTCCTCTTGGGAAGGGGCCAGGGAAGGAACCCCTTGGGGTCCCCTCCCAATTCTTAGCTCACAGGCAGAGTCCAAGGCCTGGGTCAGCGGGGGAGGTGAATGAGATTCCCAGCTGGAATCCTGGGGCTACAGGAGGTGCTCTTGCTTTCTGCCGGGTTTAGAGTCCCAGATCGACCTCCTTGGGGACACCTGGGTGGTCAGAGGCTCTTCCAGGCTCCAGGCTACGGTCTTGGGCACCATAATCAGGGAACTTGTGCCCTGACTCCTAGACTCCCAGAATTAACTGTTGTGTGGGCTGCTCCTATTCAGTTTCAAGTGAGCAACACGGGCAGTAGAATAGTGAGGAGTAAGAAAGGAGAAGTCCCATGGACTAGGACAATCCGGGAGGACTTCCTGGTAGAAGGGTAAACAGCCTTTTTTTTTTAGTCCTTTTTTCAGTGCTGGGAATGGAACCTGGGTCCTCACATATGCTAGGCAAGCACTCTACCCCCAGCTTGCTCAAAGCTATTGCGGGAAGGGGCAGGGAGATTCCGCTAGCCAGAGACCCTCCAGTGGCTGCCTCTGTCCCAGGTGGAATTGTGCCCCTGGATCAACGGCGGCCTCTGTTCTCTCTCGTTTGGAAGGTTTTATCGCCAATCTCTCAGTGCAGCGGCAGTTCTTCCCCACTGATGAGGACGAGTCCGGAGCCGCCAGAGCCCTGATGAGACTTCAGGATACGTACAAGCTGGACCCGGACACGATTTCCAGAGGGGAACTTCCAGGTGCTCACCCCTCCGGGCCTCGCTGGTCCATGTGTGACTCTTCAGTGACCAGACAAATCAGAGACCAATTGTGGACTCTGCCCTCAGAGCTCTGTTGCCTCTAATGATGATCTGCCCTTGGACCCCCATTTGGTGCCAGACTCTCCTTCTCATGACAGCTGCCTCCCTCAGCCCCTGCCCCGCCACCTCCCTCCGCGTGTCAGCCACGGCCCGCTCTTCTTGTGTCTCAGAGAGAGCTGAGGCCGCTGCTCAGGGACCCCTCAGCCTCTGCCCAGAGCACCCCAGATCTGCAGCCAGGCTGGCTTCCGTCCCCTGCCCTCCCATTTCCTTTTGTCTGGGGCTGATCTCTGGACTCCCTGCCCCCCGTCCTGCATCCCCTCAGCTACAGTCTCTGTCCCTTTTCACTCTGTCCCCACCTCTCTTGGCTCCTTCCTGAGCTCAAGCACACGCTCTGTTCCTGCTCGGCTCTCAGACTCCTCCTGCAGAGTCCAGGGCTTCCGAGTCTCTGCTGCGCAGTCTCCTCTGCCCTCCAGGGTAGGCTGCTGGGCAGAGTGGTTTACGCATTCTCCACTTCTTGGGTTCCCGTGGGCTCCTGTTCAGTGCCTGCGCTCCTGCTACTGATCTGCCCTCGCAAGGCCACCAGTGGCCACTGGGCCGATAAAGCCAGTGGACAGATTTTAGGCAAAATGCTCCTTAGCGTCTCAGCAGCATTTGACACATGGCTTGTCCCGTTCTGCCTGGTATTCTCCCTCCGTTGAACTCTGGGATTCTGATCTCGGCTTCTTCTCTTTGGGCCTCTCTGGTCATTTGTTCTTTCTTCTCTCTCTCCTCTCTCTCTTCCGGTCCCGTTCCCACTGACTGCCCCAGTATCAGTGTTCATAAGGAGATGTGTTGGGTTTGGGGAGCTATTCAAGCCCAGGGATTCAGTTGGACCCCATTAGGCCTTGGGTGCCATCTCACCTGTGGGGACCCCAGAGGAGACGAGCAGGGAGCTCCGCAGTGTGGGAGGCGTTCTTCCTCGTCAGGTAGTCTGCTATTGGCTGGTCAGGGCCTGAGGCCTTGGTTCAGAGGAGTCTGATGAGCCAAGAGGAAGGAGAGTGGGCATCTTATTCCTGCCTCGTCGGGTCTTGGACCAAGCCAGGCCAGCAGCCAGAGAGGAGGCAGCCCAGGGCCCCTGCAAGATCTGTTCACCCTGGAGCTGTGAGATTGGTTGGTGGGAAGAGGGAGCTGCACCCGCCATTGACTGTTCACATTGAGTTACCAGCTGTGAGTGTCCTCAAGGGGCGAGAGGGCAGCAGGGAGCCCTCTTCAGGACCCTGCCTCTACTCATGCTCTGCCCGAGCACCTTCCCGGAGGGACCCAGCAATTTTCATCAGTCGAGGTATTGTCTGTACACGGAAGACATCCGGATTTGTGTTTCCCACCAGGGTGCGTCTCCTGAGCTTCCATCCAGTGTAGACAAACTCCTGAGGGGCATCTCTGCTTGGGTATCCCACGGACTTCTCAAATTGCATGTGTCCCAAATCGAAGTCCTCATCCCCTTTTGAATCGCTTACCCTCCTCCCTCACCTCTTAGCAAGGTGCACCTCCGTGCACAGGCAGTGTAAGCCAGAATCCTGAGGCCTGTGGACTCTGCTCCCTAATGTCTCTGTACTTGTCCACTCACGACAGCCTCACAACCACTTTCTCAGCTGGATTATTAAAATACCCTCTGACTTGTTTCGTACCTCCATCTCGTTTCTTAAGATGATCCTCCACGTGGTCTTAAGTGCACATCTGTTCACTTGAGTACCTGATCACAAGCCGAACTTTCAGGGATAAACCCAAACTCCTCCCACACGTGATCTTTGAGGTCCCTTTGTCCCCCTGGCCTCTTCGCTCACGGTTCTCAGCTCCCCATTGCTCAGCATCTTTGTTCGTCTTGCTCCCTCTGCAGGAATACTTTTACCCACATCAGCTGTCTGCCCGTCCACACTCAGCCCCGCTGTCCCTCTCCAGGGAGCCGACATTCCATCTGGCTTCTGGGGAGGATGTCGAGTGCCGGAGAGCCATTCTTAACATTCTTGGCATCTGTGAGACATGTTGATAATAGCTGCTGGTCACTAGCATCTTGAGGATCACAGAAGCCATCTTCATATCTCATTGAATTCTTGGAAGAAGCCCTTTAAAATGGGTGGTATTATCTCTATTTACACAGGCTTCATCTCTGTAGATAGGGGACCCGACACTTAGACTAGGTAACTTATCCAGCGTCACACAGTTGGTGGCACAGTGAGGTCCACAGACCCGGTTTGTCACCTCCAGAGCTCCAGCTCACCCATTTCTGTTATGCTGCCCCATCAAGGTGGGTTTCTGGGCCACAGAGTCAGAGGAGATCTGTGGAGGCCCATGGAGATGGGAAAGGGGTTCCAGGAACCCCCTGATCCTTGGCCAACCTATAACTCTCCCCAGCTCCCTATCCCACACTGTGGGTTTCCGAGCCACCAGGGCAAGTGGGCCCTGGCCTCCGAAGCAGCTAACCCTCTGCAGTAGGAGTCCCATTTTGGGTAGAGGCCCATCTTGGACATCAGGCAGAAAGGGCCAAAACGAGGCAGTTCTTGCAATTTAGCCATACCCAGATGGCAGGTAAAGCAGTTTTGGGGGGAGGACTCCTGTGCTTTCTGGGGAGGATCACAGCCTTCCTTGCTCTCCCTGGGACCTTGGAGGAACATGCACAGTCCTCATCTTGAGCCCACCTGACACCCTGTGTCTCCCTCTAGCTGCTGCTGCTGGTCACTTTCTAGGGCTTAGCTCACAACACCCCTGGTAACAGTTTATCCCAAACTCCCTGGCTTTGCCGCTGCTCAGCAAAGCCCCTGCCACCTAGTGGCCAAGGCCAGTACTGCAGCCTTGGTTCTCGGCTTCCTTCCCTCATTTTGTCCTTTCTGGGTAGGTGCTCCCTGGGGCTCCGGCCTCGGCCACTCTCTCCACTCTTTTCTCAGACTCTTACTACAAGTGGTTATCCTCAGCATGGCTTTTGCTGTCATATGAATTCTATTTCTTTTCTTCTTTCTTTTTTTTTGGTACTGGGGATTGAACCCAGGGGTATGCTACCTCTGAGCTGCACCCCTAGCCCAATTTTCTTATTTTGAATAGGGTCTCGTTAAGTTTTTGAGGGCCTCACTTAAGTTGCTGAGGCTGGCCTCAGATCTGCACTCTTCCTGTCTCTGCCTCCCAAGTACTGGGATTATAGGCATGTGCCACCATGCTTGGTGTATTTCTTATAGTTAGCTAATCTTTCTGTCCTCCAGACTCATGTGGCCAGCTGCCCACCAGACGTCTTCTCCTGTGTGGCCTGCAGGACCTTCACACTCTCCTCAACACTGCTTCTTGGTGGGCTTCCTGGGCTCCCCATAACAAAGTCCCTTCCCCTTTGAGAGAAAGAGAGGCTGGGAGACTGGTAGTGAACCCCAGCCCAGCACAGAGCTAGCCCGTTTGAGCTCAGCGTATCGATGGCATTTCAGGCGTGTGTGGACACAAGGCCATGGTGAGGTTCTGCAGGGATCGTTCCCTCCTCCCAGAGGCCCTGGCCTTTCTTTGACATGGGAATCTCTTCCATAATCCAGAGACTCATTGGAGCCTGACTGACTTCTCCTGCCGCAGGAACCAAGTATCAGGCCGTGCTGAGTGTGGACGACTGCTTCGGGATGGGCCGCTCAGCCTACAACGAAGGGGACTATTACCATACGGTGCTGTGGATGGAGCAGGTGCTGAAGCAGCTGGATGCTGGGGAGGAGGCGACTGTCGCCAAGGCCCAGGTGCTGGACTACCTCAGCTACGCTGTCTTCCAGCTGGGCGACCTGCACCGTGCCGTGGAGCTCACCCGCCGCCTGCTCTCCCTCGGTAAAGAGGCTTGTGGACTTGCGGATGGTCAGGTGGAGATGGGGTGCTCGCAAGGGCCTGGATGGCCTCTGCTGGCCACACTTCTTGAGCCTCTGGGGCTGAGTCAGCTTGGCCTGTCAGCTGGCCAGTGACTAATGAGCGCCTTATTGATTCCAGGCCATTCCTACCGCGGCCAGCTCCTTACCCGCATTGGAACTGGTGTTAGCCCTTGCCGAGTTGCTGATGGGTATATGCAGGGCCGGGGTGCCTGGGGCCCTGAGTGCTCCCTGGTGCTGTGGTCCATCCACACTCACCACTGTGGAGGTAGCACCTCACTGTGTCCGGAGCAGCTTGAAAGGCACGCCGTGACCCAGCCCAGCCGTTAGGTAGAAGCCGGAGGTCTGACAGTAGGACCTGCGTGGCTTGGTGCTCTGTGTGCCTTGCAAGGCAGGAAGGGAGTGCCCAGAGCACTCTGCCCTCAAAGCCAGCTGTTGCCCCCTTACTAATATGTGGGGATATGTCGCCTGGAGTTTCCAGATCAGCAAAGCCTCTCACGCCCCTGCTTTCCATGGGGCCCTAAGTCTGACGTTCACTAGCAGACACATGTCCCGCAACACCAGTGTGGGAGGAGAGCTTTGGAGACTCTGTCAAGGAGTCAGTAAGAGCCTTGGACAGGGGTGAGGACGCTTGGATTCTTGTTCTGTATAACCTCTACCTAAGTCACGTAATATCTTCGAGCCTGTTTCCTTCTTGAGCAGTGCAGAAATCCCATCATGCATCCTTCTTTGGATGCTGTGATGTCCACAGGACAGAGCTGCGGCTCTTCTCTTTGCTGTAGTTCAGCTTGCTGTGTAGCTGTGGCCGGTTCATGATGGGCCATCGGTAGTGGCTACATACTGGTGAATGGCTGTAAATGGCACAGAGCCCGACATGGAGAGGAGGCAGGATTTGGGACTGCTCTGCACCCAGGACCTTGGGACCTCCAGGGAGGCCTGAGAAGAAACCCCTCAGAGGCTGGTTAAGCGTCCCTGTGTCATCTCTGGCCAAGAAGGAGAGCCGCTGTTGGGTCTTCGGCTCTGACCAACACACCCTGGTTAGGTGCTGCGGAGGCCGAGCACAGCACACAAGCGCGCTGCCGGGAGAGGGCCCTTACAGAATAATTGATCTAAACGGACTAACAGATGTTTGTGGTTTCCTTTTCCTCCTTGTTCTTTGCTTTTTCTAGACCCAAGCCATGAGCGAGCTGGAGGGAATCTGCGGTACTTTGAGCGATTATTGGAAGAAGAAAGAGAAAAACCATCATCAAATCAGACAGCCGCTGCACTAGCCACCCAGGAAGGCCTCTACGAGAGGCCTGTGGACTACCTGCCCGAGAGGGAGGTGTACGAGAGCCTCTGTCGCGGGGAGGGCGTCAAACTGGTGAGAGGTGGCCGGGGACCTGGGCGCTAGCTCTGGGCAGGCGGGTTTGGGGGGATGATCCTCTGTTTGTAGGTGCTTTTCTCAGTACCGCCCCCAGTTCTTGGTAGCATCTGCTCAGGCTGATGTGTGAGTGTTCAGAGGTGTGGGCAGGAGACTGTGTCCCCCGATGTCCCAATGTCCCCCGATGTCCCAGGTAGAATTTCTTTTCTCCAAGTTACTGTGCTCCACTCCTCACTCCATCGTGCCCAGCCTTTGCTTGACTCACTGTGGTGAGGAAAACTATGGGTGTGGATGCACCGCAGGGCACAAAGAAAGTCTCGCTGTAAGTGGAGAGAAAGTGCCTGTGGTCCAGACGCAGCACGTCGAGCAGAGCCTCCCCCGCTTCACCCTGCACCCCTACTTAAATCTCTGAGAGTGGGGTCGGGAATTACCCTCGGCCACAGGACTGAGAGGGGAGTTGCATGAGTCCCGGGGTGTCACTTGATGCCAGGCAAGCTGGGGACTTTGGCTGTCCTCCGTGACAGGGCGGGAGGGAGCAGCTGCTGGCCACGGGGGTGAGAGCAGCGTCTGCAGACAGCCGGACTGGAGCGGAGGGCGTGGGCTTGCGCCACTCAGGGTCTGTTGCTCCGTGTTCCCTAGACGCCCCAGAGGCAGAAGAGGCTCTTCTGCAGGTATCACCATGGCAACAGCGTGCCGCAGCTGCGCATCGCACCCTTCAAGGAGGAGGATGAGTGGGACAGCCCTCACATCGTCAGGTACTACGATGTCATGTCTGACGAAGAAATCGAGAGGATCAAGGAGATTGCAAAACCCAAAGTAGGTGTCTCTGCGCCCCTCCTCAGGGCAGTGGGGGCCGCGCCTCTTTCAGCTCTGGCACCTTGGAGTGGTTTGTCTGCTTATCCAGTTGGTCTTTATTAATATCTAACACGAGTCCACTGCGGGGCTCTTGCGATGCTGACTTGGCCTGACCTTGTGGGTTCATGGTCTAGTGGGGAAGAAAAACGAGGAAACCAATATGGACAGCCAGGTGCTGTGGTGGGAAGTCACACTGGCAGCAGGGCAGGTCCACACTGAGAAAGAAGTATCAGTTCACCCAGTGCAGGGACTGATTTGTGGCTGAGTTTTTTTGTTGTTGTTTTTTGGTTTTGGTTTGTGTGTGTGTGTGTGGTACCGGGGATTGAACGCAGGGGCGTTCTACCTCCGCGCTACGCCCCCGGCCCTATTTTTTTTTATACTTTATTTTGAAACCGTGTCTCACAAAGTTGCGGAGGGCCTCACTAAGGAGAAAGAGAGAGAGAGAGAGAGAGAGAGAGAGAGAGAGAACGAGAGAGCTGAGGCTGGCCGCGAACCCGGATCCTCCGGTCTCCGCCTCCCAAAGTACTGGGATTACAAGCGTGCGCCACCACGCCCAGCTTGTGGCTGAGTTTTTAAGGAAGCACGCCACAGGGTACTGGGAGGCTGGGTCCTGTGGCGCTCCTGATTTTGACTGCAAATGAAGTCATTTACCCGGAGGAGAATGTCCACCTGTTCAGGATTGGGTCTTCTGTCCAGCAGCACGCCAGGTCTCTCCATTTATTTGTCTTTTAAATTTTTATTCATGTAAGCCTTGCACATTTTTCACTAAGTTTATTCCTAAGTGGTTTTCTGTTGTTGTTTTACCTTTTCTACTTCATTATATTTTAACTGGTTAGATTATTATATTGGTTTTCTATTACATACTAAACTATTGATTAAAAAGTATATCTCAAGCCGGGCATGGTGGTGCATGCTTGTAATCCCAGTACTTGGGAGGCTGAGACAGGAGGATCACAGGTTTGCAGCCAGCCTCAGCTACTTAATGAGGCCCTCAGCAACTTAGTGAGACCGTTTCAAAATAAAGAATAAAAAAAAAAAAATAGGCCAGGCATGGTGGTGCACGCTTGTAATCCCAGTACTTGGGAGGCGGAGACCGGAGCATCCGGGTTCGCGGCCAGCCTCAGCTACTTAGTGAGGCCCTCCGCAACTTCACAAGACCCGGTTTCAAAATAAAGTATAAAAAATAGGGCTGGGGGTGTAGCTCAGAGGTAGAAGGCCCCTGGGTTCAATCCCCAATACCACAAATTAATAATTAAAGTATATCTCATAGTAACAGCTAATCTTTACCAAGTTCTTCTGTGTGACAGGACCCGTCCTAAGTGCTCATCAGCATAATTCCCTGTTAAGTAGACTGAGCCACTGTCTCCATTCCGCCCTTGAGGACACTGACCTGCAGGTCCCATGTAGTGGTTGGACTCACTCCTTCCTTTTTTGGTTTTTAGCTGATTCTCTTGGGTTGTCCTGATGGTATTATCTCCTGAAAATAAGGAAAATTTTGTTTGCTTCTTTCTAATACTTACAGTTTCTTTGTTTTCATTATCAGTGGAACTGCCCAGAATTTCTAGAGCTTTATTACAATAGGCATCCTTGCCTTGTTTCTGAGTTTCCCAGAAATCCCTCTTGGTATTGTACTGCTCAGCATGCAGATGGATGTTGGTTTTGTGCCTATGTCATGTTATAAAATTATTTCTAGTTCATAAAAGATTGGCTGCCAGTTAACATCCTTCAGGGAGAACTGCTTGCTGCCATTTCCCCACCTTTCTCCCATCCCGGATGCCTGGGAGGGAGGTTTAGCGGGTTCCCTATTGCTCCACTCCTAGTAGAACTGTGGTGGCCGAGGTGGCTGGCTAGGAGATCCCACGCTCACGGGGAGACCCTGTACCTCATCTTGGAAAGGCTTGACTTGAAGTCCCAGGACATCTGGGGGTGAGGTCGCTGCTGTCACTGGTGTGGCTGAGGGAGGGTCTACCCAGTGCATCTGTAGAATGGCGACCAGGACTCCTCTTTAAACTCCATGGGTCAGTCCAAAGTCCTCCAGGGAAGAAAACTACGTTTGTGGTTTCCAGGCGAGGGAGGCAGAGTCATACCAGACTCTCCTGAGAGATTCCTTACCTGTTCCTCAGTCCCAGACACTGAGAACACTTCTGTTTGTGTGTGCACACGTGTGGCAGGGGCGGGGAAGGGAGCGATGGGAAAACCGATCTTTGAACAGGAGCCATGTGAAGGGCCAGAAATGTTGGCCCTCATAAGCTGACCTCGCCTTTCCGGAGGCGACGAGGGACAGATGCTATTCCGACTTTGAAGTGGAGCCAGCGAGCTTAATTTGGCTTGCGGGGAATGCCTGGCAGCTCCTGCGGGGCCCCAGCCTGTTTTCAAAATGTCCCTGTCTGTCCCCTACGGCCAGAGCACAGCTGCCCAGAGCCTTTTTTGTGGGCACCAGAGCAGCACTGAGGCTCAGATGTTTGGATGGGCTCTAGTTGTGGCAGCGATCGTCATCAGGGGGACAAGCAGCGGGGTTCAAGGGCGCGTGGGCAGGAGCGCAGGGAAGCCATCTGTCCTGCGTGTGCCGGCCACTTATTAGAAGTTGTCATGGCAGAACCGTCCGGGTGGGCCGCTTTCACCCCTTGACGAGACTGCCTGTCTGTCCACTCCTCTCCATCGTTTCCACCACTCCCGGCCCAGACGGCCTTTCTCTCTGCCCGGACCTCTGCTGTGGCCTCCTCACTAGCCGCCCCCTTCCTGTTCCAGCCCCTCGTAAGGTGTCCACAGTGGCCTTCTCACATTGGTGAACGTCCCTCCCTGCAGCATGCTTTCCCTGTTTCTCACTGACCATGAGACTGCGTCAGGCCCAGGCCCCTGCTCCCCTCTGCAGCCTCTCATCTTCCTGTAACCTCTCATCCACCTCTTGTCACGCCTGGGCGGCTGCGTCGCTGCGTCTTCCCTGTTCCTGTCGTGTCCCCCTGCCTGGATAACTCTTGTCTACCCTTCAGGTCTCAGCCAGGTGGTACCCTCCTCTAGGAAGCTGAGCCTCCACAGGACGGTCCGCTCACCCATGCCAGCTGCAGTTACCCAGCTGCCTTCCTGCTTTCCCCTCTGGATTTGAGTTTATGAGGGCAAGGGCCATGTCTCTGTCACTCAGCACAGTGCCAGGCACACAGTAGGCACTTATCAAATATCGACTTCAAGGGGAAGTGCTGTTGAGGTGGGGTGTCTGGGCCTAAGGCCCCACCTACATGAGGCCATTCGGACAGTCCACAGCTGAAGCACCTGGACCCTGGCCGTGGGGCTGGCTCTGGGCAGGAGGCCCCTCCTGGTAGTATCACTAAGCCTCTTTAGGGAGACTGGAGAAATTGGGTAGGTGGGGTGTGTGTGTGTGTGTGTGTGTGTGTGTGTGTGTGTGTGTGTATGTGTATAAGAGTATGTATATATGTGGGCAGGTGGCTTCCAGCTAGTGGTTCACTTATTTCAACTTGTAGAATCCTGGTTCTGGTTCTGGTTCTGTCGTCTGCCCGCGAGGCTCCCACAGGAACGAGGACTGTGCGGTCTCTTTCCTTCGCAGCAGTGGGAGCTGTGTGAGGTGGGGCCACGGGAGAGTGCTGGGATGGGTTTCTTGACAAAGGAGGCCACCAAGCTTCAGAAGGTTGATGGAACGTGACGAGTCGGGCAAGGCACACAGGTCGAGGCTTAGGGACGGTGGTACAGTCTGACCATGGCGGGAGCAGCTAAGCTCAGGCATGCTCAGGCAGGAGCGGCGTGTGCAACTGGCGAGGAAGGGGGCTGTCAGGCAGTTGCAGGGATGGACAGAGCCACATCCACAGGTACAGTCGTATAGGCAGCACTGATGTGGGTAGTAGGAGGATGCGTAGTGACCAAGCAGTAGAGAGGGAATGTGGAGGCCTCCGACTCCTGCTCTGGACTGGCCTATAGGATCATGGGGCCTTGGCTTGAGCCACCGTCTACACAGCTGTTTCTTCCACTGATGTGGTGTCAGATCTAGTCCCAGTGCATTCTGGGAAAACACACAAGACCAAAAAGGCTAAGTCTGCCCTGTCTGCTTCACTTCCAGCTTGCAAGAGCCACTGTTCGTGATCCCAAGACAGGCGTCCTCACTGTTGCCAGCTACAGGGTTTCCAAAAGGTAAGCAAAGATGGCGGTGGTGGGGGGTGGCTGCTCACGCCCCAACTCCAGGGCTTTCCAGTGCCTACCAGCTGAGGCGGCTTGGCTTATCCTGCCTGCCGGCACCTCCTTACCCTCTGACAGCACTCCCCTGTACTGCCTATCAGTGCTGGCCTTGCCCCTGGGAAAGAGCACAGGACCTCCTCTTAGCCTGTCCTCCTCACTATCTCTCACCTGCTCCCTTCTTTTGGCCCAGCTCCTGGCTAGAGGAGGATGATGACCCTGTTGTGGCCCGAGTAAATCGCCGGATGCAGCACATCACGGGGCTAACAGTAAAGACTGCAGAATTATTGCAGGTACAGCTGCTCCCTGGGACCAGAGGAATTGGGAAGGGGGTCTGTCTGGCTAAATGATGTCCCAAGGTGCATAGACTGTGTCTAGAAGGCTTGCACAAGAAGCTATGTAACTGCACCATGACGTGACCACAGAGTGATCTCATGTTGGGAAACCAGAATTAATCATGCCCACTGCCTTCGACAGTTAGTGCTCGACAAATACCAGTTGAGCATCTGTTGTGCTCCAGTATCAAGCTAGGAGCCAGGGACCCGTGGTGGGCATGGCAGGCTTGTTCATGTTTTCTTGGCTATAGAAGCTCAAATCCTTAATTGTTCTAGGGACACCTCTCAGAGAGCTGAAGGGATCTTTACAGGTAACGATTCTGTGTCCTAGTCAAATGCATTTAACAGTACAGTAAAGCATTCTGGGATATGTTACTAGGAGAAGCGTGAGGCCTGGATGGATTAGCTGTCAGAGTAGTCCCATGGAGACCCTGGCTCCCTGCCTTTATTTCTGAGGTCACTGTGTAGAAACATGGCGGCCCTGTGCTGAAAGGTTTGGGGGAGGGCTCCTTCACAACGAGTCCTCAGGGGTACTGAGCTCAAACCAGCGCTGGCTCTGCTCCCTCCAGAACATGAGAACTTCTGGGTTCTTTTATAAAATTGATGGCCTGAGACACAGTCAGGGAATTTTACTGGCATCGTTCTAGAGTCTCCTGGATCTTGATTTGGCCAAAGTTTCTGTATATTTAAAGATAGCATCCTTTAGCTGGGCATGGTAGTGCACGCTTGTAATCCCAGTACTTGGGAGGCTGAGACAGGAGGATCGCAGGTTCGCGGCCAGCCTCAGCTACTTAGTGAGGCCCTCTGCAACTCTGTTTCAAAATAAAAAATAAAATAGGGTTGGGGGGATGTGGCTCATGAGTAGAACGCCCCTGGGTTCAATCCCTAGCACCACACACACACACAAAAGATAACATCCTTTACCTTTATGGCTGGCATCCAGCCAAACATCTCATTAGAATATTGACTGAAGATCATTTGGAAAGAATTCTCTGAATTTTTTCCTGGACACATCCACACAAATTAGCAATCTTTTTTTCCCCCTCTTTTGGTAGCTATATCAGTAATCAGAAAATTTGTATGAAGTCCACCAGAGTTTCAAGAACACACCAGGGCTGTTCTGAAAGACACATGGTTCCCAAGTGGCTGAGATACCGTTTCTGTGTGAAAGCTTTGATCCAACCTGCTCTGGGGAACAGGAACCTGGGTTTCAGCACCTGTCCCCAAGTGCTCACTGCACAGGAACTGCCTGTGATGTGATAAATACCTAGGCACCAGCAACAGCACCGATATCAGAGTTCTTATCAGCTTCTACAGGCTTCTAGAAAGGAACTGGTTCTTCTTCTACCTGTCAGTAGTGTTTCAGCTCTAGTTGGTTTGCTCGCAGTAGATCTTTTGGAAGAAAAAGGCAACTAAGACTGTCTTATTAATTGAATAAAAACCTGTGATAGAGAAGAAGATACTATACCTCCAGGATTCTCCAAGGTTCAAGACTTCTGATAGTGTCTGAGCCTCTTAGATGGTCTCTAATCTTTGTTGTTGTTGTTTTTGCCTCCACTCTGGCCTCAGTATCATAATTACCCATCTTTCAAACGGCCGACTCTGCCTTGTAGCAACAAATTTTTTTTTTTTTTTGCGGTACTGGGGATTGAACCCAGGGGCGTTCTACCTCCACGCTACACCCCCGGCCCTATTTTTTATACTTTATTTTGAAACCGGGTCTCACGAAGTTGCGGAGGGCCTCACTAGGTAGAGAGAGAGAGACAGGGAGAGAGAGAGGGGTTTTTAGGGCTTCAGTGAGCCAACCGTTCCAGGATAGACACTGATGGTGCCACGTGGGCCACAGCTTCTGGTCACATTTGGCACTTCCTTTTAAACTTCATCTCTCATTGTATCCACTGTGATTTCAGATACTAAACTGTGTTCATAAGCAGTTCACAAGGCATTTACGATTTTTAATTCAACTAACAACACCTAGTAGTCGCCGAGGCTGCCGTGGCTTGGGTCTTATTACAGGTCCAGGCTCAGGCTGGTGGAACAAAGGCAGTAAAGCTATGCTTGGCCACCTGGCAGCTTGGCACCCGTGTCTTGCTGCCTCCCTTGGATGCAGAAGTCCTCTGCATGGTGCCCCACTCAGCCCAACCAGGAATAGCTGCTGGGAAAGGAAGGCAGGCGCAGCGCCAGGCCAGTGCCTGGTAGTTCTAAAACTGTTAAAAAGGCAGAATCCCAAAGCCAGGTGTCATGGCATGTGCTTGTCATCCCAGCTACTCAGGAGTCTGAGGCAGGAGGATGGCATGAGCCTAGGAGTCTGAGGCCAGCCTGGGCAACATGGTGAGACCCTGCCTCCAAAAAACAAAAGCAGAGAGCTGGGCGTGGTGGCGCACGCCTGTTATCCCAGTACTTGGGAGGCTGAGACAGGAGGATCATAGGTTTGAGGCCAGTCTCAGCAACTTAATGAGATGCTGTTTCAAAATAAGAAATAAAAAATAGAGCTGGGGGTATAGCTCAGAGGTAGAACGCCCATGGGTTTAATCTCCAGTACCAAAAACGAACAAAACACAAAAACAAACACCCCCCCAATCCAGAGCATCTCAGCCCTGAGTTTGCTGTTGGCTTTCCTCTGGATCACCTTCTCATTGTCTCCCCAAAATGCCGGGGCCCAGGCCAGGGCCCGCCTCGAGAAGGGCCCCCTTTGCCACCATCTGGGTGTCCTCGAAGGGCTGGGGCTTCTCCACGGTGGCCATCTGCCGGTCACCCTTGTGATTCTCCTTGGGAAACTATGTTTGTGCTCCAGCCTTACTCTTGGACAGGGCTGTAGACATACTCGTAGCACTCGCTCTGCCCGTGCTGGCAGGACATGGCCGTCCTCCACCTTAACAACACTGCTCTTGCGGGTCTGGGCTGTTTCCAGGCCTGGGGAGATGGGCTGCTGTGGGGTTGTCCATACTTTGACAAAGTCCAATGCCATTATGTCTCACCAGGTGGCAAATTACGGAATGGGAGGACAGTACGAGCCGCACTTCGACTTCTCTAGGGTAAGCCCCGGTGCTTTCAAAGGGCCCCGCTCCTGTGGTTTGAGAAGGCGGGAGCTTCTAGAAGCCCTTCAGCCCCCGCATTATCCCACCTCCACTTCCCACCTCCTGCCTCACTGGGGGAAACTCCTTATTACTGATGAGACCTGAATCCGAAATCGCAGGGCCTGCAGAGCCTGCTGTTTCCCCTGGATGTAGCGAGTGTTTCTCCTGCCCGAACTGTCACCCTTTGCTCTGATTCTAAAGCAAAGGACCTAGCTGGGCACGGTGGCACACACAGTGCTTGGTAGCTTAGCAAGACCCAGTTTCAGAATAAAAATAAAAAGGGCCGGGGTGTAGCTCAGAGGTAGATCCTTCCTGGGTTCAATCCCTAGTACCACATACACAAAAACATAAGTAAGTAAATAAATAAATAAATAAGCAAAGGCCCTACCTAGCTCTGTGTGAAAAACTGTTCCTTGCCCTGGCCATAGTTTCCTTCATAGGAAGGAACACACACCTATTTACTTTTCCCTGTCCCTCTTCACCCCAGTCACTTGGGTGGTGGGTAAGTTGGTTGCCAATTTGGGTGAAAGTTATTGTCTGTTGCAGCGACCTTTTGACAGCGGCCTCAAAACGGAGGGGAATAGGTTAGCGACGTTTCTTAACTATGTAAGTACTGGGTCCAGGCCCACTCGTTCACTCTCACTTAATTTTATAGAACGATGAGCAAGATGTTTTCAAGCATTTAGGGACTGGGAATCGTGTGGCCACATTCTTAAACTACGTGAGTATGATATGTCCAGCTTATGGGCCCTAAGGGGACCGTGGGTCCAAAGGGCGCTCTTATATCCCACCCCCATCAGGCTGAGACCACCACCTATGGGGTGAGGCGCCTTCTGTCTCTCAGCACCCCTCTTGGCTGGGGTAGAGAGCGCTGGCCTTTGCTCTCGTCTGTGTAGCCCCACAGTCCCTGCCAGGATTTTATACCTGGTTCCTTCCCCCCCTACTTTATTTATTGTGGTAAATACACACAACATAAAATTTACCACCTTATTAATTTGTAAGTAGTCCAGTGGTATTAAATACATCCCTAGTGCTGTGTAACCATTGCTGCTGTCCATCACCGTCACTCTTCTCATCTTGTGAAGCTGAAACTCTATCCTGTTAAATAAGAATCCAGGTTCCCCTCCCCAAGTCCTTGCCAACCACCACCCTCCTTCCGTCTCTATGATTTTGATTACTCGCACCACACAACCTCATGTAAGGGGAGTCATGGAGTACCTGTCTTTTTGTGGCTGGCTTTATTCCACTTAGCGCAGTGTCCTCAAGCTTCATCCACGTTGTAGCACATTCTACCTCCTTCTTGATGGGCCCCGACCTACTCTGGACATTTGGGAGCGTGCCTTGTGGGGATCCCTCCCGGGCAGCAGGGTGAGGAGGAGGACATGAGGTGCTCCTGGATGAAAGCTGCCTTTGTTTCCCCAGAGGCTGGGTGGTGGTCTGCCTCCTTGCTCCGTCCACAGGCCATTGGATTTGCCTGCCACACGAGGAACAGTGTCCTCTCCCCTCACTGCAAGAGCCCACCCTCAAGGGACTTAAAAGACCGTTCATTTTTTCCTTTTAATTGTGTGGTTATTGTGTGCTGGGGACTATGTGAGGGACATATCAGTGAGCAGGACACATGTGGTATCTTTTGTGGCACTTGAGGTCTAACATGGGAAACTTAACTTTAAACATAGGAGAGAGGGGTACTTAGTTACCATGGAGACAAACACTATGGAGAAGTAGCCCAGGCTGGAGGTTCAGAGAAGGCCTCCTTTGAGAAATAACTTCTTGGCTGAGACATATGGCTGAGCGGAAGTTAGCTGGTGGAACACATCTCTGGCAGAGGAGAGTGTGTGGGCCTGGAAGAGAAGAGGGGCTTGAGATGCTGGCACAGCTGGCGTGCCTGGAGGGAGAGGCTGGTGGGACTGGCGGGCCTCAGTTCCCTGGGTTTGGTCCCCAGGGCTATGGAAAGTCATCGAGGGTTTTCATCTTATTCATTTACCATGTGTCTGCCGAGTGCGCCTCAGTCAGTCTGGTACGTGTCCTATGGAAATGTTTTTTAGTCCCAGTTTTTATTACAGTGTAGGTAAAAAACTTGCAGTCAGCCAGCCAGATGAGAAAGGAGTGGGGCCCCCTCTGTGCGTGTGAATGCAGCCCGCTGCTGGAGATCTTGTGTCTGGGAGAAAGCAGGGGCTCTAGACACAGTGTCCTACCTGCCCCCCCAGAGGGCACTGTACTGGGAAGGCGAGGGTTTGACCAGAGCAGCAAGCCTCTAGGGCAGGGGAAATAGCCATGTGTGTGTGTGGGGGGGGGGTTCACCTGAAGGGCAGGGCAGTGTGCTAGGTACAGAGGCTTAGGCCAGGCCCAGGCTAGGTGGGGATTCAAGGAGCGAGGTCAGGACAGGCATTTTCTGGTTGGAGACTCAGATTGTTCCCATCCAAGGACAGTTGAGATGTGGGCCTCCTGCAGAGCCGCGCTCTTGACCACCCAAGGCATGGAGACTGTCCGATGAACCACGTGGATTAAGTAGGGTGTAGCAAAAGCCTCTGTTGGCTGAAGGGCTGGCGATCTCGTGCTCAGAGGAGGGTGATCTGCACACCTTGTCAGGTCCTTTGTGACTCAGTTGCTGTGAGATCATTGGGTAGAGGGAAAACTCTGTGCTTGTGTTCCCAGATGAGTGATGTAGAAGCCGGTGGGGCCACTGTCTTCCCTGATTTGGGGGCTGCAATTTGGCCTAAGAAGGTAAGTTCTGATTTTTGTGGGTCAGAGGTTGAAGCAGGGTTCAAACCTTGTCCGTGTCCCCAGTGCCATTCCCTGGTCTCCTTGACTGTCACAGTGATGTGCCTTAGCCCTCCCCCTGCACTCTGGACTTAGGGCCCTAGCTTCTCCCCGGGGAGGAGGGACAATCCCGCCAGGGCAGGTGGGTTTCTAAGCTTCCACCCTTCACGAAGAGTAGGTGCTTCTGGGAAACTGCTCCATCCTGGAGTCCAGAGCCCTGTCCCCCTATAAACAAAGTGAGGGTGTTTCCGCCTGGGACAGGGGTTCTGTGGTATTCGGTGTTAGGTCCCTGAGCCTGATCTCTAGGATGTGTTCTGACCGCCATCTCTTTCCAGGGCACAGCTGTGTTCTGGTACAATCTTCTGCGGAGCGGGGAAGGCGACTATCGAACGAGACACGCGGCCTGCCCGGTGCTCGTGGGCTGCAAGTGGGGTGAGTGGCTCCCGCGGTGGTGGCCGTGGTGTTCGCAGCTGCGCTCTGACAGCTGGCCTCAGACTTGGTACTGGGAGACGGCCGCTGCCAGATTTGCACACAGCCAAGACTGTCTCCCTCCCGAGGGCTTCCTCTGCTAACAGGTGGTACCATCCAGCTGTGTAGCAGTCTACACAGAGTCTGGGTGGGAACACTCAGAGATGCCCAAGGAGCTGAGGAAGCCCTGCACTGTACAAGCACGCAGGGCCAGGGGCCCCTCCAGAGGAGGGCGCTTTGGCAACAGGGCAAGAGCTGGAAGCAGGGAGGGGGAGGTGTCCCAGGCAGGCAAGACCCTCGGAGAACGAGGCACAGGTTACAGGCAGCATCACAGATGTGGGGGCTGGCTGTCTTTGCCATTGAAGGAAGGGAGGCCTGCGGCTCAGGCCCCAAGAGATGAAGCTGGAGGCCGGGTCCAAGACTGCAAAGGCGGAAGCATAAGCCTTATTCTGGAAGCAGCTGTGGTGAGCCATGAGAAGCTTGAACCAGGATATGACAGGAAGTGATCACACAAGTTTATAACCCTTAGAGTTTGGGGGACAAATAGTGATAGGTTCACAGAAAATTAAGCAAATGAAAGTGAAGTAGTTGCTAACTTGAAGGGAAAAAAGTTGTACAAGAAAAGAAACGTGCCAGGCGTGGTGGCGCATGCTTGTAATCCCAGTACTTTGGGAGGCGGAGACCGGAGGATCCGGGTTCGCGGCCAACCTCAGCACACATGCGCGCGCGCGATCTATCTCTCTCTCCTCTCTCCCCTCTCTCTCTCTCTCTCTCTCTCTCTCTCTCTCTACCTAGTGAGGCCCTCCGCAACTTCATGAGACCCAGTTTCAAAAATAAAGCATAAAAAAATAGGGCCGGGGG